>RSEF01000007.1:41211300-41232130 GCA_003993805.1 Himantopus leucocephalus | reverse complement strand
CTTCCCTTCCCTTCCCTTCCCTTCCCTTCCCTTCCCTTCCCGCAGCCAGGCAGCCCACCAAGTGTGGTTCATCGTGCCACCAGGTGGGTTTGCTGCACCTCTGGTTCCCCTCCCGCCCGTTTCCTCAACACTTTCCAACGTCTGAATCTCCTTCCCAAGGAGCAGACACCAGACGCGGATGCAGCGTCCCCGTGACGCTCCCTCTGCTCCGGCAGGACTCACTGCACCTTTCCCGGCCGTTTCTCCTTCCCTTTCAGACACCCGGCAGTTTTCCCCCGCCCTCGGCTTTGGCATGGCCGGACCCGGGCTCGGCCATCGGCCGGGCAGCCCCTTCGGCTCCCCGCTGCACGCCGGCCACGGACCGCCGCCCGCAGACTTGTTCCCCCCATTATTTAATATCCTCCATTGCTCCACCCACAGCACTCCCGGGGTGGGCACCGTGTGCCATCCTTCCCCTCCCGAGCCCCAGGGTGGTGTTTCCCCCCTGCCCCATCCCGCCGGGCGGGCCAGGCCCCTGCGCCCTCGCTGAGCCCCTCCTCCCCCGGTGGGAACCCTTTGGGGCAATATCTCGCCCAAAGTTTGCTGTTCTGTTTCAGACCTCGCGAACAGCCCGCGCGCCCGAAGCCCTGTCCATTTTGCAGCCACACGAGCAGGTCTAATAACAGCGATGACCTCTGCCCGCGCTGCAGCTGAGAATATCATCGCAGGGAAGTTGCTTTTATCAATCACGCTTTTAACCTAATAACAAAGATGACGGGGGGAATGACATAAAAACCGGTTTCTTGCCAATATTGTTGCATTTCATACTATTATAACAATCTTCTGTGAAAAAAAAGAACATGATCATGTGCAGCCACATCCATTTCCATCTTGAGAAATGCGGGCACAAACGCTGCGTTATTACCCCCCGGGATTTGTCCTGCTGCGGGGGGCCGTCCCTCTCCCTCACCAGCGGGGGGTTCGCCGGGTCACCTGCAGAGCTCCTCCTGATTTTCCCCATTGTGGGATTTTCCTCCTAGGCTGTTTCACAGCCGGACTGCCACAAAGATAGCGATGTCATTTCTACTTCACCATCCGCGAAAAGGGAAAGAGAGAGCCACCTTTTCTGGAAAATTTCAAAACATTGACAGTGATGTTGGAACGGCAGAAGAGGAGGTCAGAGACCCGCCTTGGCTAAGGCACGGTGTGGGCATCACCGAGAAGCAGTGCCACCAGCCACGGTGCCTGCTGGTGCCACCGTCCCGCCGGCAGAGCCTCCCACTCCCCAGGATGCCCCTGCCCGCGGGACACAGTGCGGGCGGCGCTGAGTCCTCTTTACAGACCAACGCCAAGCACGTCTGCGGGAAACTGCCGCAGCAGCAGAGCTCCCGTCGACGGCACCGACTGCTCAGACGGCGCTAACCCAGCCCATCCTTCTGCACTCATTTGGTACCAAAAGAGCAACCTGAATTTTGAGATTCAAATTTAATTGTAACCATAAAAATCCAGCTTTTAACTGTGAAATTGTATAGGGTTGGCAGGGGGTGGTTTCTGCCGCTCTTCCACAGGTCTCCAGAGGGCAAAGGAAAGCCCTCCGTGGTCTGGGGTGGGCATGGAGATGTGGGGTGGGACCCTGCGGCTGGGTTTGGTTCCAGGCAGGTTTGGGAGGCACTGGGTAACAAAGCCCTCCAGGTCCCAAGGGCAGCCTGAGCTTCTAAAACAAAATTTAAAGGAAAAACCTCACAGAATAAAGTGGCACAAAGCGCCCTTGGTGTGAGAGCTGCCCTTGCCCTGGGGGCTGCGCTGGAAGGAGGAAGGCTCTCCTGGCGATGGTGACCTCAGTTGCATGAGGGTCCCGAGCCCCGACCTGCCTCCGGGCGCGCGGCGTCACAGCGCAGCGACATGAGTTGCAGCAGGTCTCAGCCTGCCTCAGGTGCCGCCTTCCCAGCGGGACGGCAATTGGCATAGAATAGAATAGAATAGAATAGAATAGAATAGAAACTAAGAAATAGAATAGAAACTAAGAAATAGAATAGAACTAAGGACTCAGCCCTGAACTTTTAATATGCCTCTTTTTTTCTGCCAGTTTGTCCATCTAGATAAAGCCAACTGATTTAATTACACCCCAGTGGCTCTTCTCCCATGACCCCTTTGGGTCTTTAACAAATTGTGTCAAAACGTGGATGTTCTTCCCCAAAACATCCCTTTTCCCCTTTACTTGCATATTTTGGCCATGGGCCTATTCCGTTTTCCATCATCTGAGTGATAAATTCTCTTACTTTAAAGAACCACACAGAAAAAGAAATCCACGAGAGAAAAAGAAATTTCCGCGAGGCTTTCTGGGAGGGCCACACGGCTTCAGCAGTCGCAGATGCTTCTGCATGCCCCCGCCTGCACTTGGCCCCAGCCGGCCGGGAGGCGCGGGGCTGGCCGCGCTGCTGGCACCCGCAGCCGGATGGCAAAGCACTCGCAGGGCCCGTCAGGCCCTGAGACTTTAGCAATCCTGTGGTCTCAGTCTGCAGAGAAAATAAATTTTAACTTTTTTTATTATTATTATTTTAAGCATGGAGAAATACGGAGTGCACCGTGAACTCCCGTAACACTGCCAGTTTACTCTCCGGAGCACACACCACGCGCTAACGGCAGGAGACACACCAACTTTCCCTGTGCTCTGTCTGCCCTTTCTCTGACATCTCCGACTCAGGAGAGCCTCAGAGCGCTGAAAAATAAAACACACCCAAACGAGACAGAGCTTTACCGGGTTCCCAGCATCTCCTGGTTCAATAAGTTACAATTATACAAGTCAATTTTTCTCTTTAATCATGGGGTGAGCTTTAAAAAGGAAAACAGCCAAGTCAGTCAGGTTCTGTATATGATATTTGCTGGTAGATAATTCAATTATTGTAGAAAATTATTTTAAACATTAAGATGCACAAAGTTCAGTTTTTCCCTGTTTCTGCTAGTATCGCACAAGCTATTGATAAGATGTCTAAATTTATTGCAGAATAATTCTGCAGGAAAAGAGATAAAAGGTTCCTGAATAAAATATGAGGCGAGAGCTGTAAATTGTAGCAATGCATATCATTTCATTCAAATGTAGGAAGCAATTACCATCTGCTATACTCATCAGTTCCCTCCTTTATGACTTAATTATATGTTTAATGCTATCAGATCAAGGAAAGGGCACAATAGATGAATGAGTGAAAGAAATAGAAAAGATTCAGCAACAAGACAAAAGGCAGATGAAAAGTAACCCAAGAACAGAATTGATTTCATTTGTTGGGAGAGAAGTTAATTTAAATAGTATATTCTATCATCTCCTGTGCTGTGCTGAGATAATATAAATCATGTGTTTGTGAATTTGCTTCATACAATTTTAACAAAAGCATTCAAGTTTCTGAAAACCTAGGGTCTGCAGGTTTTGATTTATTTATGAAACGAGTAACATTTACAAAGAAAGAGCAGTGACTGACAACCAAAGCATTTAAATTATTATTAACAGTACTTTGCTGTACAAGTACGAGATGACAGAAGGAACGCTGACGAGCTCTTCTCCTTCCCCTCCTACCTGGGTTTCAATGTCTGCTGCGATCACCTCCCGCCGGCACCCTGCATCCTGCACCCCTGCATCCTGCACTCTGCATCCTTACACCCCTGCATCCTGCACCCTGCACCCTGCACCTTGCATCATACATCCCTGCACCCTGCACCTTGCATTGTACATCCCTGCATCCTGCATCCTGTACCCTGCATCCTGCATCCTACACCCTGTGCCCTGCATCCTGCGCCCTGCATCCCGCACCTCTGCATCCTGCACCCCGCATCCTACACCGCTGTATCCTATACCTTGCACCCTGCATCCTGCCCCCCTACATCTTGCACCTCTGCATCCTGCATCCAACACCCTGCAGGCTGCACCCCTGCACCCTACACATGGCACTCTGCACCCCTGCATCCTGCACCCTACCCCTGGCACCCCACACGCTCCACCCCCAGCCCTGGAGCTGGCTGCGCCTCCTTCCCTCACAAGTACAGAGAGCTGGGGACACGTCTGCCTGGTCCCGCAGCCCGTGTCCTGCCGGTCCTGCCCCCCCCAGCAGCTCCCCGCACCCCTGCGCTCTGTGCCAGGCCTGCTTCCCGCGGCCGAGGCAGACCACCTCGCTTACCATGAGCAGTCAAATGACAACTCACGTGTTGCTAAAACCCTTAGTGCCAAATATTTTCCTGCATTTGACGGTCCTGCTGCTTTAAAATATTTACCAGTTAAGTTTGGCAGCACACCTGCCTGCTACATATTGGGTTTATATTGAGGGGGCTGCACGCTCCCGCGCATCCCCACTGCCAGCTGAGCGGTCCCTGCGCGGCCTCGGGGTGCAGCGGGAGCGGTAAGGCAGGCAGAGGTGAGCGGGGACCCCTCCGACACAGCCCAGGGCACGCGTTGCCTCAGAAAGCCCAAACTGCCTTTTCTTGACATTTAGAAAGGATAACCGCTCGATTTAAACTAATCCACTTTAGCCAGCCCTCGTTTGTCGGGGATTGCTTTGACAAAACAGTGTGACACCCACCGAAAATGTGGGAAACTGGTAGAACAGAGAGCACCTGGTTCTGAAACCTCCCCTCCCGCCCTCGCTGGAGCATCCCGGGTCCTGTCGCCCCTGAGACGAGGACCGCAATTTGGGGCCAGGCTGCGCGGGGAGGGGGTGGCCGGAGGGGAGCGGAGCCAGCCCAGGGGACAGCCGGCCACCCAGCGCCACCTCTCCCGAGCCCGGCGGAGCTGCAAATGATCACAAAGTCCTGCTTTCATTACTAACATCCAGAAAAGAGGCCTTCGTTTCCAGACGCAGTTGCTGGAGGCTTCCCACAGCTGACAGAGCCACGGCCACAAGGAAAAGGCATTGCTTGCTGTGGATAACCAACTAGGAAACCAGAAACCCCGGAATAACCCTGGCAGCAAACATCCATAGCTCATCCAAGGGCTCAGGCTTTCTTAACTTGCTTAGCTCTTTATTTTTTCCTCCCACTTTTCTTCCCTCCCCATCCCCCGGGGCTCCCGGCGCGGTCAGTCGTGGGCGGGAGCTCAGGATGTCCCTACGTCCCCGAGGACAAGCCGGGACGGTGCCGTGCTGCGGGCAGCAGGGCTGGGACCTCCAGGCTGGGGCGCAGCAAAGTGCGAGTCGCCGTGAAGAGTTTCCACATGACATCTGAGATGAATTATGAACTGAACCTGGTGCGGAGGCGGGGGCTGGGCTGGGGGACCAGCGCCCGGGGGGGCGGTCGGGGGGTCCTGTGGCCGCGCTGGCTGGTGGCACGGGGTGCTCGGTGCTTTCGGGGCGGTGAAGGCAAGCCGTGACTGCCTCTGCCTGGGCTAGCTGGGTGGCAGGGGGAAGAGGGGGATGCCGCAGCCATAACTGCTCGCCCCACCTCCTCCCGCAGCACACGGGCCAGGCTCTGGGCAGCCCTGGGCGCGCTGCGGCGCGTCGAGCGCTTGCCACCCACGTGTGTCCCCATCGCCCAGGGAGGCTGCTGCGTCCGTAACGGGGCACTGGCACCACGGGCGCTTCGCTGGTGCTGTGCAGCCTGGCCCGTTAACAGCAGCAGGAGTGGATTTCCTCCCAAATCAGACCTGATGGCTTGCCCCAGCGTGAGGGCAGAGCCGGGGCTGTCTGAGGTACCCGGGGAGGGGTGGGAATCTCAGAAGCTTATGGGAACCCCGCGCCGTCCCTGCTGTCCGGGTGAAGGCTGCAGTGCGGATCCTGCCGGGGCACCCACCCGCAGGTGCTGGAGGTCAGCACACAGGTCCGGTGTTCTCCGTGCGTGGCGCTGCTCCTAATAGAAAAGCAGCTGCTCCGTGCACTAACTTCATTTCCCCAACGGTTTTAAGGTACGGCCCCATGTCGAGTCTATTGCATTAATCTGCCTTAATGGCATTGCATACGCTGGCACTTCATTAAGTGCCTTCTCTTTATCTGTGTGCTCTCACCAGTGCCGAGGGGTGAGAAACCTGCTGCTGGGACTGCAGTGGGAACTGCCCGGTCCGCCCCGGGCAAAAAGCCGTCTATTTTCCAGCAGCTGTTGGAGTGAAAAATCATAGAAGCATGGCAAAACGAAGGCACAGGCTCTCTCCTCCTGCGTTTCTCAGCACTTCCAGAGCTGGGCTGGGTTCAGCAGCAAGCTCGGCACTGGGGGCGATGCGAGGGAGCGGGGGGATTCTCGGGGGCAGGCGCAGAGGGGTGAGCAGAGGACGGTGCCGGGTTGAGGGAGGTGAGGTGTTGCGGGGGGACGGAGAAGCTGTGTGCCACTCAGCTGCAGTCCCCGCGTTTGCTCTGCCGCCGCAGCTCTGCAGCGCATCCAGCCCCGCGGCGGGCACCCCGGGGCTCCCACAGCCCAGCTCCACACTGCAGCAAGCGAGGGGCCCGTGCGGCGCTGCCACCCTCCTGGCCACGCCGGGCCGTGGGGGGAATAATAGCGGAATCATGCGATTTGCTTAAATATCACGTGGCGGGGTTAGAACACAAAAAAAGTATGTCGCCTTTTAACATACCTTCTGAGGCTTTTAATTTCCCCTATTGGTTTCAGTAATGTGTGCAGGGCAGTTATATTGCAGTCAGAAATTACGGGGTTGTAGGAAATGAAGCAGTATGCCCTTTCATGGACCCGGGCAAAGCGGGAGCTGGAGACTCGCGAGGCAGTAACGTCCCCACGGGCTGTACCTAGAAGTACTCATCCCAAGAGTTAAACACGACGGGCACTTGGGTTTCCTCTAAAAGAGTGAAACAAATAAAGTTTTAATACTTCTTAGGTGTACGAGGCTCTTCAGATTGAATTACATCACAAGCTCAAGCGGTACGTATTGTTTGCCTACAAATGATTTTCTGGCTTGCGTGCGCGAAGCACACCTTCTTCTAGTGGCTCACGGCACCAAGAAGGCTTCAGGCAGTCACTGGACCCCTTCCCTTTTAATTTGTTAAAATAAATATCTGGTCTGAGTCCCCAGGCAGCACCCAACGCGCTGAGGAGCAGCGGCGTGGGGCCGGCTCAGCGTGGGGAGCCGGGGCTGCCGAGCCCCACTGCCCAGCGCCGGGAAATGCCCGGTCCCGCTCTGATGTGAGCCATCAGTAGGGCCCAGGGCACACGGGGCAGCCCGGGAGGAGAAAGCAAACAGCATCGTTCCCTGCGGGGTGCCTGCGGCCCGGCAGTGTGTGCCAGCATGCCGCAGACTTCCCGCGGCATGCCAAACCGGTACACGTGCCCCCCGTGTCCGTGAGCACCCGAGCACAGGGTCTGCAGGGCAGGTCGCACGCTCCGCACCCAGCAGCGATCCTGCAGCACTCGGTGAGAGCATCAGGGCAGCGCGGCGGTGCCCGAAATCCCGGCGGGGATGCTCTGGTTCCGGGGCCAGAGGGGGGAGGTGGGATGCAGTGATGGGGTCTCCGATTTGGACCATCCCCCTGCGGTGGCTGCTGTACACGGCCGTGTTCCCGCAGCACAGCAGGGTACTTACCGGTGGGGTTTGCCTCCGCTAAGGATGGGCACAGCTGCCGAGAACAGCTGGGGAGACATCACCCTGGTGCTGTAAAGTCATTCTTTTGGGGACGCACAGGCAGTGCTGCCTTTGCACAGGCTGCCCTTACCGAACGTGCGCCTGTGCAGATATGTGCTGGGAAGTCTACAAAGAAAGAATGCAGTTTTATACTAATTCCCTTAATTTATTCACATCAAATGTCAGTGCAGTGTCATAT
Organism: Himantopus leucocephalus; assembly: GCA_003993805.1. Taxonomy (NCBI): domain Eukaryota; kingdom Metazoa; phylum Chordata; class Aves; order Charadriiformes; family Recurvirostridae; genus Himantopus; species Himantopus leucocephalus. The sequence goes on along the minus strand of RSEF01000007.1, from coordinate 41,224,412 downwards.
AAAAATCTTTAATGATTTTAAAACAAACGGTCCCCGAGGCAGGAAAATAGTTATAGTGCCATTTCTAAAATTAATTTAATTCCTGTGGAATAGAAATAAAAAAAAAAAAAGTGCCTGCTCAGTTGCATATGCATTACAAATAGTATTAGAATATATCTGAAGAGTCTTTTCAGCTGAAGTCACAGAGGGTTTCCCAGCCTTTCTGCCAACCCTCTCGGCACGCCACCGGCTTTGCTGCCTCGCGCCTCGGCAGCGCGCTGAGGGCGGCCCTTGCGGCTCCCCTGGGCCAGAGGCAGCGCCCAGATTAATTAGTACCTGTTATTTTCTTTACACTGTAGCAGAACCTATTTTTATTACATTTCTCAATGACTCATAATAGTGTATCTTCCCTGCCATATGCGCACAAGCCCAGGACAGCATCGCACTGATATTCTGGGACTGGAATCCTTCCTCTCGCACGCTCATGGGATGATCATATACGGTCCCGCTTCGCTGCCCACCAGCCCGCTCAGACGCTGTCGTACCTACTCACCATATGGCACGCTGGTTTCACGCTGGGACGCTGCTGGCAGCGGCTCCGATGGGCAGCCAGCACCGTCTTCGTGCCACTGGTTCCCCCCGTCCTTCTGGNGGGGGGGGGGGGGGGGGGGGGGCACGCTGCCATCGCGCCCCACTCGGCTCTGCCGCGGCTCTGGGTGGGATGTGCCAAACTCGGGAGATGGAGAAGCGGCACGAGCATCGCCCTGCCTGGCGCTGGGCTGCTGCGGGGTCTGCCTGAGAGTCCCCCAGACTGGGAGACCCCGGCCGGCAGCGGGCGGCAGGGAAGGTCTCAGCCCCGTCGTGGCAGGGACCACACGCCTCCCAGAAGGCGGCAGGTCAACGGAGCAAAGATGGGCTTAAGCAAATGCTGTTAAAATCAGGCGCAGCCCAAGGAGTGAGCAGCAAAAGCCAGAGCTGCCACAGAAGGCGGGTTTGGCTGGCTTTCGCCTGACTCCGCCTGGCCAGCCGCGACCCCCGCGGACACAAGCACGAAATTCAGTGTAAGCACCAAATGTTCGGGTCAGTCACCACCCCCAACCCATGAGTTTATCTCAGAAGTCAAGCACTTTTCTTTTAAAGATGATACTATGATATTGATTTTTCATCTGCATTTTTAGATCCTTTGTGTACCGCACCAAATCTGAATCTGTCACCAGACCTCCTAAGTGCCCTGAAGGAGATGAATTTGGAGTAATAACCCTCCATGCTGTCTATTTGTACAAATTTCCTAGTCTCTCCCCAGACTTCCAGAGCCTAACTAATGATTTTTCCCCTTCCCCCAGCCCTGAAATGAGTTACATACGCCTTGGTGGACCCTCACCAAGAAGCAAACTAACTCTGATATTTCCAAAGTTTTAAGTTTTTGACTTCACAATCTAAAAGAACTAACCTTCTGGCTTTTTTAATCATGCTTTTTTAACAACAGCATCATTTATCCTCTGCAGCTCAGCCCCTCTAAAGTCAGAAGTTGCCACTGTGGAGGCTGTTGGCTCCCTCCATGGTTCCCACTGGTTCTCTCCCCTGAGCGAGAGGGTTAGCAGGAAGGCCAGGCCGAGGAGAAGGACACCTCGCCAGATTCCTCCATAGAAGCCGAGAAGGGGCAGCATCGGATGGTGCTGCAGACACTGGCAGCCCCTTCTGCACTGGCGTCGCAGGGCAGCTCTGTAGGAGGGCCCTGCCGGAGCGAGGGATGTGGGTCCCTGTGGGAGCAGAGGGATGTGGGTCCCTGCTGGAGTGAGGGATGTGGGTCCCTGCGGGAGCAGCACGAATGATCCTGCAGCAGTTGGGACATTGGTCCACACCTTTTGAGGTGAAGTTGAAAAGGGATTTCCAGAATTTAGAGACAGCTTTGGGTCACGAAGCAGCAGAGGATGCGCAGGAAAGAAGCATCCCGCCAGAAGCATCCCCCGCAATGAGGGGGGCTGTCGGGAGGCTGCTGCTGCCCCCACCTCCCGCGTCCCCGACTGGCGAGGCAGTCGGGATATCGGGACGTGGATCTCAGCCTGAGATCGGGTCCTGGCATGGCTAAGGAGGGGCGGCTGTGTGAGGGAAAGCCGGGGGAAGGGCTGGCCATCATAATTTTCCGCACTTTGAATGAAGAAACGTCTCTGCCGTTTGTAAAGCAGTTTTGTGGAAAGGGTTTCTCAGGAGTTCTGGGGTACCTGTAACCAAAGGCATCGCTGGGATGTTGCCGTCTGTAGCCGGGATGACACAAACGTGCGGTGCTTTCTTCCAGGTACAGCGCAGTGCCTTTATCCATCCTTTCATCGCTTGGGCACCGAAGTCTTCATTGCATGTCCTGCACGCACAGATGCGGCGTAAGACCACCTGTAAGGGCAGACTACCACTAAATGCAGCAGCCTCTTCATGAACGGGCACCTGTGGTTAATAAATGAGCCATTCGCTCTGTAATTTCACCGTCTAAGTAAATCGCTGGGATGGCACGGGCTACTTGAAGGACAGATCTCCACCAACCCTGCCTCGGGGGCTGCGCTCAGCCCGTGCCTCGGGCTAGGGAGGAGGCAAGTTGCTGGCAAAGGCAGGGACGCTAGCCCATGCCCACGGACGCTAGCCCATGCCCCAGGGATGTTAGCCCATGCCCCAGGGACACTAGCCCATGCCCCAGGGACACTGGCACCAGTGCCCATACCCCGAGGGGAGCGCTGGGAGGAGCACAAAGGTGGGATATTTCCTGAAAACTGCCAGTGTGGATAATTAAAATAACACCCAAACACATGAAATTATGTTCAGTGACTCAGTCCACACACTCCCACTCTCCTCCCACACGCCTTCTGATGCTCAGGGAGAAATTAAGCACTTTGGGTTTTTTCATGCTTTGTACTTAGAGCTCCACATTCTCTCTCCTTCTGCCCGTCTGAAGCCACCTCCAGCGTGACGGCGGCTTTGCAAACCTACCGGAGATGCCTTCAGCCGTCCTGGCTAACCTGAAACCCTTCTGGAGAGAAAGCTCATGGCAGCACAGATGCATTTTTAAGAGAATTATGTTACATTACTTACAGTATTATTTAAAGTACCCAATGGGTATAGGCTTCTTTAAAAAATTGAGAGATCATTTAATTACTGGGTTCAGGGTTCAGAGCAGAGCTGGAATTTATTGTGAATTACGCTCATTATGATTTTGATGGACTTCTGTGGCATAATTGTGCATTCATTTTTCAGCCCTTCTCCCGCCTGCGTGGTGGAAGTAGCTCACGGCTCCCTCAGGTTTGTGCTCTCTGGTGCTGAACTGGCCGGTGGAGGTACCCACCAGGAGCCTTCTCTTGGTTCTCCCAGAAAACCCAAGGAAATCACAGGCAGCGACGTGTCGGCGCACAGACCAGCCGTTCCCGCAGCTTTAGCGGCTCCTCTGGGAGAGCGGCTGTGCTGAAGGTCAGGAACCCAGAGACGAGAAAAAGAGAGAAATGCTTTTAAATACTTTGGTTTAATTTCATTTCTACTAAATCAATTACCATATAGGCAGTCACTATTATGGAGCTAACACTATGGTTCAAGGAAAACATTTCCAAAGGCATCAACAGGAGCCAGGTGCCTCAATCACGTTCACTTCAATTAAGGAAGAGGTAAACAAATCTGTTTAAACATATATAAAAGATCTGCTGTCAGCAATCCAGTGCCCGTATTTCCAACAGTGCTGCGAAGGAAGCTAAACACCATGACTTCGAATTAGTGGCTGGGCTTAAGCTGAGGTGCCAGGTTCTAATTATTAACAGATTCGATAGCATCCACTGACAGTAGATTACATTTCAAATGAAGATTTGACATGTTAATTTCAGCTGTGCCTTTAAATTTATTCAGGTGGAAAATAGAGCAAATGTCCGTCTCCAACTCCATCGTTAAGCCGTATGTCCTTAGCCTGACTCTTCTTTCCTTTTAGTTCAAAAACTCCGCTACAATGCTCATGTGCTCCGAAAAAGCCCCAGTCCCAGCCAGCAGCAACGCCTGATTTCACCCAAGGCGGCCACTCTGCCCCTCTCCTTTTCAACAGCTGTGAATTTCTGAACTTTCCGGAGGTCTGCGGAGAGGACAGCGGTGTTTGAACATGGCAGCAGAATTCGTATGGCAGGGACATGTGATGGGGCAGCCCCGGAGCCGGGAGCCAGGCATCTTCCGCCCGCCCTCACTGTGCTCGCCGGCCCGGAGTACCAAGGACTGCACTAGTAACGCCTGCCCAAAGGAATTTTTAGGTCACTTATGGATCAAATCACTTTCAGGTCTGTGAGAAACCTGTCCTGTAGGACAAGGCTTGCCAAGGGCCATACGGCTTAGAGCCACAAACTCTTAGGACTCCATTGTGCCATCTGCTGATGCCCCTTGCAATCCGCCTTGCAACAGGATTTGTACCCCAAGATCTTTTCAAGCATTTTTAAAAATCTGATCTCAGGGTCATCAGCTTCTTCCACGCTGGCTGACCTCTGCAGGGTGGGAATCATTCGCTGGACGTGAACATCAGTAAGATTTGAACAAACAGCAGAAATCCTCAGCGTCCCAGACAAGTGACCGAACACCATTTCCAAAGCCAGCGGTTCCACCTGCGGGCTGTGCAATTCAGGACATCATGGGGGGATAAGGAGCCAGGGCGTTCCGCACCGCTGGTGCATTGGCTGGGGAGACATGGAGGGCCAGGGACACTTATTGACATTGTTTGTGCACGGAAATAGGCTATTGCGGCTCCACATACAGTCGCACCCAGCTCTAGCGCTCAGACCTCTCTTGAAAGTAACTTTTGCAAAAACAGCCTGATCCCCTTTAACCCGAGCACTGGAGCGCGGCACCAGCCACCTCCTGGGAGAGCCCACAAATCCGCCTCCTGGCAGAGCCACAGCCTTCCTAACGCGCAAACGAAATTATATCAAACCCTCAGAAAAATTTAAAGATCACTAAACTTGGGACAAGTGAGAAGAGGAAAGTAGTACCTGTTTAACATTTTTGGACAGAGAAAGCCAAATGCGGAAGCCCACCCAGCCCATGGCCAGCTACCACAGTCTCGGCTCCGGCATCACCCTCACTGAAGCCCAGCGGGGCACGCACGGGGTCAGCTCGGAGCTCGGGGCAGCAGTGGGGAGGGGACGCTCCTGCGGGGATTTTGGAGGGGCTGACCTCTCGCAGGGTGTGTGATGGGTCCTCACATCCTCACGCTGGGAGAGTCCTCGCGTCCTCTGCCTGACTGAGGCTGCAAAGGGGCAGCAGCAGCTCCTGCTCCAGCACAGCACAGCGCGCCTCCGCAAAGGGACCCGGCACGGGACTGCTGTGCTTGTGCCTTGCGGGGTGAAACATGCCTGAAACAGCTCACGACAGGTGGAATAGGAAACCACAGCACCTATGTCGATATTTTTTCCCCCAACACTGGAGTCTTCCCAAAACTGAAGTCTCCCCAAAACTGAAGTCTCCCCAACACTGAAGTCTCCCCAACACCGAAGTCTCCCCAACACCGGAGTCTCCCCAACACTGGATAATTTAAGATTCGGCTGGACAGGGTGCTGGGCCATCCTGTCTAGAGCGTGCTTTTGCCAAGAAAGGTTGGGCCAGATGATCCTTGGGGTCCCTTCCAGTTTGGGATTCTATGATTCTATGATATTTAAACGTGTCCTGCAGAAAGCAAATAGGCAATTACACCTCCGCTACAAAACTTTCTGATACAACTAATAGAACATATGGAAATGTATTTCACTTCTGTGTTTGTAGAGCACTGTGACTCAGTCACTATGAAGTCCCGACAGACTTTCCCACGAGCAAGAGGCTTCGGGGATGTGAAATCGCTTTATTTGTTGTTTGTACCACTGCCCTCCTGGGCTGTGCCGGCATCCCGGGTGCAGGCCGGCTGCAGTGAGCCTGCCCGGAGCAGAGCTTTGCTGGACTCTGTGCCCCGCAGCGGGTCCTGCCCGCGGGGTGGGCGATGGTGCGGAGTGGGATGCGCGATGGAGTGGAGTGGGGTGGGCTGTGGTGCGGAACGGGGCTGCTGTGGTGCAGAGCTGGTGATGGTGCGGAGCGGGATGGGTGATGGAGCCGAGCAGGGCGGGTGACGGTGCGGAGCGGGATGGGTGATGGAGCCGAGCAGGGTGGGTGACGGTGCGGAGCGGGATGGGTGATGGAGCCGAGCAGGGCGGGTGACGGTGCGGAGCGGGGCGGGCGCCGCACGGCGGGGAACCGGCGCGATCCGTCGGACAAACGCTCCCCCCTGCGGCGGCGGGAGCGCAGCGCCCGGCCCCGGCACCCTCCCGCGCCGCCCCCGCCCCCTCCAACGCCCGAAGCCCTCCCGAGCCCGCGGGAGAGCGGCACAGCCGCCCTGGCACCGGCTCGGCATCGGCGCTCCCAGCCCGGCCCCGGCCCCGCCAGTCCGCCGCCCCCGGCGATGCCCACGGAGGGTCCCGGGGCCTTTCTCCCCACGGAACGGGGGGGGGGNGGGGGGGGGGGGGGGCAGCGCCCCGTGCCCCGCTGCCTCCCCGCACCGTCCCCAAAAATCCTCCTGCGCTATATCCAGAGCCCGCAGCGCCCTGCCCAGCCTCGGTGGGAGGGAGCAGCTTCTCAGTTTATTATCACCGCTACGATGCAGAACAACTTTAAAATGCCAATTCCCGGTTATTTGCTTCCTCCTTCCCCCGCAGCGGGGGCCCGGGGTGCGGGTCCCTTCCTGCCGGCACCAGTGTGTGATGGGGACACTCGGGACTTGATTTGGGGCACACCGGGAACAAGACCAGGAATTCATCTTTAAATAACCTGTGGGCTTTCGAAATTGCTTAGGAAACCGTTTTGACGGGCAGGCCCAAAGAGAGCACGTTACATATTGCCGATTACTTTCCCTGCCTTGCAATAGATTACTGATTATCTTTACTTTCTTATGCATCGTGCATGCGAATTGCCCAGCGAGACAGTGACAGACTGCCTTATGGCGATGGCGCAGACTGTCTTTACATGACATACCATTCCATGGCCATCAGACTACCAAAACATCGTCGCTCATTCTCGGGACAGGACTGCCGAGCGCGGTGACCGCCTGGTTACCCCGGATTTCATGGGAGGTTTCTTTAGGTTAACCCGTTTCTGTGATCACTCATGTTAAAATATTATGTAAGGAATATATTTGCTGCTATCAATCGCTTTACCAGTTACAGTGTTTTATAAATATTACCATATTGCAGGAGCAGTCGAGGGTGCAGAGCACACCCTGACTGGAGCCTTCCAGGAGAGATGGAGGGGAGAGCCCCAAGGGGGAGTTCTGGGGTGCGGGAGGAGCGGGGCTGCGGGGGCAGAGCAGCACCCCCGGTACCCCCGCGGAGGCGTCCATCCTGCCCGCGGCGCTCAGCACAGCATCCCCTCCCCAGGGGAGGATGCTCATGGCGCCGACAGCTCCCAGTGCCTGCGCGGGGATTTAGGGCATCACAGGGGGTTTTCAAACATCTGCGCACCACCAGAGAGAGAGAAGTGCTGAGGAAAAAGCATCCGAACCCAATCGTTTTCATTAAGCCTTTTGAACTCCCTGCAAGTTTTAATTTCTGCCGATGTCCTAGTCGAAGGGATTAGCAAGAGCCATGCCCGCAACATTTCAAGAGCATTTCCCAGAAACAGGTATGGTGAAACAGTTACTAATTGCTCACCGTTCCCTTTGCAGTGGAAGAGCGATGCTGTGCGCAGAGCAGGAGGAACCGGCCTGAGGCACCCCCCGCTTCACCCACGCACCGGAGCTGCTCCTGCCGCACTGTCACGCAGGAGTAGCAGCAGACACACACCCGCCGACTGAAGAAAATGCCCCTCTTTTCTTAGAAGATGGTGTACAGAAACTAATACAAGAAGTGGTGCATTTTAACATATTTACCCAGCAGCTGCAGCCCCCACGCAGTGAAACATTATCCCTCACCGAGAGCCAAAGGAGTAAGCTGCGGCTCCGGAGGGAGCCTCTCATCTTTCATTTTACGTTGATAAAGAGAAGCAAGGCTACCAGCTTCTTCCAGCAGACTTCTGGCGCCGGGCTGGACGTACTCAGGGAACAACCAGGGCTTTCCTCCCCGGCTGCAGGAACTGCCCCCGGCTCCGCACCCTGCCTTACTCCCACGCTGCTGCTCGCTCCAGCCAGCGCCGCTGCAGCGCCAGGGCACAACTCAACGGGTGGGAGAGGAGTCCCCACGCGCCCACCCCCGGGCCCCGGGAGCGGCAGCGGGCAGGAGAGCCCCCGCCGAGGCGCTCCGCATCCCCTGAGGTGTGCGCGGGGACGGATCCGCGGGTGCCTGCCCAGGGTGGGGTGTGCCCGCGCCCGCCCCGAAACGGCATTGGGAGACATTTGCCTCAATTCCCGCTGGCGATACAGCCCAGCCCTGTCCCGCTCCCCTCGTATTTGCTGTTCACTAACATCTATGCGCCCACTCCTGCCTGTGCAAATATTAGAGGAAAGTTGCCTTCGGTGCTGGTGCCCACTGTCCGCGGCACACGAAGGTGTACATGATCACACACCTCTGACTCATCCTATAGAACCGGCACTTGTGATGTCTTTATTAATGGGTTTAGCCTTTCAGGCAGGAGACAGAGAGAATAACGTATAGCTGAGGGGAGCTGTCAAGTACCTCAAATATTAAATAATTATTTTGAACAGGCTTCGAACCCCCTGCCCCATGAGCTGAGCACATCCAGAAGTATATATTTACCAAAATCTGGATCCGTCCGTGCATTAATCAGGCTGGGAATGAAAGGTTGGGCTCTCCCGCTAATGCATTCATGGCGGGGCCACCATCCTCGGCACGCAGAGGGAGCAGCCACCTCGAGCAAAGGGCCGGGGTCTGCCCCTCGGCCGCGCTGGGGGCTCCACAGCCACCCCCCGGCAGGGCTGGGGTCCCCCAACCCCACAGCCACCCCCCAGCAGGGCTGTGAGCACTGGTTTGGGGGCCACCCTGAGGCTGGAGCATCGGGAAGGGGTGATGGGGACCGGGATGTGCAGAGGGCAGAAGGGCAGCTGGTGGCTGCGGGGGCACGTAGGTGGTCCTGGGCAAAGGGGGAGGTTCCCCCCCCCCCTCCATGGGGAGTCTAACAGCCGGCTGCTGGAAGGGATGGGGCAAGACTGGCCTTCCCAAACCGGCGGGATGGGGTGGGAAGAGCCCAGGAAAGAGCCGCGGTGGGTGGGATGGAGAGGTGGGGCACAGAGTCCGACCCATCATCCAGAAAATGTGCACATTTGCTAAAATTTAGTGTAGAGAAGAAAGAAAAAAGAAAAAAAAACTCCTGTCACAATTCACGTGCTCGTGTCCTTGTTGTTGCAGCCGTGTTTCTTTTCTAAATTTCTTCCTTCAATAATTCTGAAAGTAATTTACAGTCTGTTGTGTGAAATACCCTACCTTGAAGTGATTCTAAGCGATTATTTTTTTCTGGAATTTTCTTGCAAGTTTGGACACTCTTGATAATGATTTGAGCTCAAAGCTGCTGAATCCTCAAAATCCTTCTGCAGAAGGGAAGTTTCCCCCCAGAAGCTCTGCTGGGGCGGAGGAGGCAGGGCTAGCCCTGACGCGCACAAACCCCAACGCTTAGCCCCCGGCAAGGCTTTAGCTGGGGGAGCAGGAAGGGTTCCCCCCAGGGGTGCTACCCCGAGAGAGCTGGGCTGCGAGGCCACAGGAAAGTTGTGTGCTTCGTATTCCTTTGCCTTTAGTTGGGTACAAAAGGAAAAAAATCAGGAAACTTAAACAAAACACCGCTGTAATCTGTTTGCAGCAGCAGAAATGCAGAGTGTGAGGGTGTTTGGTGCCTGGGACCTACAGAACAGAGTATATTCAGAGCATTAATGCCACGCTTGGGATTCCTCACTTCTCCGAACTCTCGCAGCAGGACTTCTAACCATTTACACACGTTTCTGCGTGATGGGCACTCAGTGAAGCTTTCTGGCTCACAGCATACAGCAGTGCGGGCGCCTGTCCGGACTGCGCTTGTGGCTCAAGGCTTTCGCTTCAAGTACCCCAGCAGCCCTTGGCACTGTTTGTCTTTATCACTCGGGTTTGGTTTTATCTTCCAAACCTTCTTTCGTGGCTCCTGGTCCAAAAAAAAAAAAAAAGGAATCTCAGGGTTGTGTGAAGAAAAAGAAGAAAAATATTTGTGTGCTATGGGCTGGAGAAAGAGGCTACGGAGCCATTTTGCGTTGGCACCGCCAGGCGCTCGCTGCAAAAGCCGCTTTCGCCTCTCTACAGTGATTCCGCTTCCCACCAAAGGGATCTCCTCCTCGCCGCAGAGGAACCAGTTGGCAAGTTGGACTCTTTCCTTCTGAAACTCAGAATCAGCAAATCATAGAATCACAGAATCACAGAATGGTTTGGGTTGGAAGAGACACCTCCCACCAGCCCAGGTTGCTCCGAGCCCCCTCCAACCTGGCCTTGAACACCTCCAGGGATGGGGCAGCCACAGCTGCTCTGGGCAACCTGCGCCAGGGGCTCACCGCCCTCACAGGCAACAATTTCTTCACAATATCTCATCTAAATCTACCTAATCCCGGCCAGCGCTGATTAGGTGAATCTACCTAAACACCCGGCCAGCACTGCTGCTGACAAGGCACTCGTACTTGCAGAGCGCTGTCTGTCGCGGCTGGTTTTCTTCGGAGAGAGGCACAAAGGACACAAACAACCTCTGCCATCGCTGCCCGTCACGGAGAGCATCACTTCTCTAGCAGGCGCCTCTGTCCCTTCCCGCAGAGCCGAGCTGGGTGTCCCCGTAGCCAGCCCCCGCTGCTCACAGCCTTTCCGCCCTCCCCAGCCCAAACCCTGGGAGAGCTGCCCACCCCAGACCTGTCCCTGCGTGGTCCCGAGGACACCGCCATGGCCAGGCTGCCCAGGAAAGGTGCAGGAAACAATGCTCGAGGAGGCCACGAGGAGGAGGAGGCCAACCCAGGACATGGGCAAGTCCACCAGGGGAGTCCTGGTGGATGACAGGGTGCCCATGAGCCAGCAATGTGCCCTGGTGGCCAAGAAGGCCAATGGCATCCTGGAGGCATCAAGAAGAGTGTGACCAGCAGGTGGAGGGAGGTCATCCTCCCCCTCTGCTCTGCCCTGGGGAGGCCACATCTGGAGCGCTGTGTCCAGTTGTGGGCTCCCCGGGTCAAGAAGGGCAGGGAACTGCTGGAGAGGGTCCAGCAAAGGGCTACAGAGATGATGTGTGATGTCTGAGGTCGGCTGGGAGGTCCAGGGAGGGCACAGGGGCACTGGAGCCAGTGGAGGATGCCCGGAGGGTCCCTGCGCCCCGCGGGGAGCTGGGGGTCCCGGCTGATCCCCGCACCGTGACAGCAGCTCCGAACACCCCAGCGCTGGGCCGACAACTTGACAAATTTAGTTTAACTATTTTGATGTAATAATGTAATTAGGTAAAAGGGTTCAGCAACCAATTGCGTTTCACTAATTTCAACCATCTGCTTCAACATTTGTTCTTATGTGTACCAGATTTCAGAGTGTCTTTGCTCTAATAGTAATTAATGAAACTGTTAATAAGCTACATATATCATATTATGCTGCAATAATTTATCAAAGGATAATGTTATGAGACAAATTATATATAACAATTATAGAAAATGGCTTACATTACTAAATGTTGCACACTGCTAACTAGTTTCTTTACTCTTCTCTTCTTAATGAATTCCCTAATTAATTTAATGCATACTTTATGCATAATTTGAAATTTAAAAACATTGCTGGGTCAGGTTTTAACCACCCTCTTTTACATGCTGTCTGCTTCTACAAGACACATATTAGGAAAACATGACCTCTATGCAAATTACCGAGCCCCGCTGCTATTTCCATTCCCAGTCCCGGTGAACGTGCTGCAGCGCACTCCCCCCGCACGCGGGTACCCCCGCCACCCTTGCCGGCGTCCGCGCGCCCCTCGTGTGTCACAGCGGCGTATTTCACAAGAGCCACAGTGAATCTGGGTCACTATTTATAACCAAAAAATAAACATAAATGGCTATTCTAATCTTCTATTATGTAACCAGCTCCGTTTTGGGGGAGGCCGCTCTCACGCATACTTTGTGCAAACAGACGTCTAAAAATAGAGCTTTGCTGCCATCGTGCACCGCAAGTCACCCCGCCCCCAGAATAATGAGGTCAGCCTAAAAATCCAGAAATCTTTCAGAATAGAAATGTAAACTTTAGTTTCTTGTTCTTCAGATTTTCAAGTGTCCGACACACAGTTGCCCGGTATTTCCCAGTTTTCTCCATCGACAGCTTTGTGGTTTTCCTGCGGAAAACGACCTTAAACTTTCCTTTCCAAAGTTTCCTTTCCTTTCCAAAGTTTCCATTCTCGTCTGTCTGTATAACTGCTGTGTGTGGAGACTGCAAGAAAATCACCAAATACCCCGGCATTCCAGATGAACTACCGGGGGACCCAAAGTTCAGTGTTTCCTAAGTTTTTACTGACTGAATTTCCATAGTAGGAGAAATAAGATATCCCACCCCAGAGGTTCCAGTTGGTAACTTACGGACCGGACCGCTTGCGCAAAGCGCAGGGAAGGTGAAACTCCTCTCTCTGTTACCTCAGAACCGAGACTTACCTCGAGTGTTGAGGCTTCTCTGTGGTTTGCCAACATACTGTAGGACACGCGTGAGTTTGTATAGCGCACGTACCTGCTGCTTTGTTCCACTCACAACTTCTATCTGGAAAGCGGCTTAATGGGGCGTCACGGACGGCACTGAGGAGATGCCCTCGGCTATGCCGACCAGATGTTTGCTGCTGCAGCACCAATATTTGCCGACACACAACCAACCGACTCTGCCCCTCGCCGCAGGGCTAGCGTTCGCCCAGGCTCACCTGGGACACCTCAGAGGTCCAGGTGCTGCCCGGGGAGGCCAACAGGCGCCACGGCACCCGAGAGGCTCGGGGTGGCTTCGTGCTGGCCAAAGGCTGCCGTGCCTGAGACCTTCTGCAGTGCTGTGCGTACACACAACCTCAGCCCCAGCACCAAATGGGAAAAAGCCCTCTTCCCAGTAGTAATAAATACCTCATAGGTAGAATTAAGGTTTTATTTGGAATTATTTGCATTCTTAACTAAGGCCACCCTCATCCCGGGCTGCATCCCCAGCAGCGTGGCCAGCAGGGCGAGA
>RSEF01000007.1:41132813-41211200 GCA_003993805.1 Himantopus leucocephalus | reverse complement strand
CCGCCCCCCCCCCCGCCCCCGCGCCGCCTCAGCCGCCGCCGCCCCCCCGCGGCGCTTCGCCCCGGAACGCCCCTCTGGAGCCTTTCGGGGTCTGCCCGCGGCCCAGCCCAGCGCGGCCGGGCCGGGCGGGCTCCTCCGGTGCGGGGTGGGGCGAGAGGAGCCCCGGCCCCGGCCCGCCTCCCCGCTCCGCTCCGCTCCCTGCGGGCACGGCCTGCGGCGGCGCGGCCGCTCCCTCCGCCCGCCTGCGGGGATGAGCGGGCTGAGGCGGCTCTGCCGCGGCAGCGGGCGAGCGCTGGCGTTCGTCTTCGCCGCCTCCGTCGCCTGGCTGCTCCTCGACATGGCCGCGCTCCGCCTCTCCCTCGGCGACGCCGGCGGGCGGCTGCTGAGGGAGGCGGCGGCGGGCGCCGGGCGGGGGCGGGCGGGGCCGCGGCGCGGACCCCCTCAGCCGCCGGGCAGCCCCCGGCCCGGCCCCGCCGGGCTCGGCCGCGGAGGGAGGGCGGCCGCCCGCGCAACCCCCCGCCCGCCGAGCCCCCCGCCCGCCGCCGCCAGCCCCGCGGGCGCCCCGGGGGCCCGTCCGCCCCCGCCGCGGCCGGCCGTCGGCTGGGGAGGCGGTGCGGGGGCCGCGGCCGGCGGAGCCCCGGCGGAGGGGGTTGTGGCAGAGCCCGCCGGGCGGCGGGGAGCGCGGCCGTGGCCCCCCGAGGAGACCCCGTCCCCGTCCGCACCGGCTGCCCGCCCAGCGGGGGTCGGGGGGACGGTGGCGGGGGGCCCCCGAGGCGGCGCGGCGCCCCGGGCAGCGGGGCCGGGCACCCCGCCTGGGCCGCAGGGAGCCCAAGCGGGGGAGAGAGAAACTTCCCCCGAAAATCGCTTCGTCCCGGTTAGCAAGGAGGGGGTGCGGCCCGTCGGCCCCGCAGCCCCGCGTCGCGGATCCGACCCCGCGGGCAACTTCACAAAGGGCCAAGAAGAGCCCGAAGAGCGGCAGCTGGCTACCGAAAACGGCGACGGTGGCCCTACTGCGAACGCCGTCACCGGGGCGGCGGCGCTGGGTGGCCGGAGCGGGACGCTGGGTGCGACGCAAGGAGCAGCGCCCAGGGCACCGGCCACCGGCGAGGACGGGCAGGAGCGGGCAGGCGGCGGCAGCCCGGGAACGCACAGGGTCTTGTCCCTGGATGCCACGCTTGCCCCCCGAGACCCCCGGGCTCCCGGCCAGTTCGGGCACCCCGTTGCAGTCCCTGACGATAAACAAGAAGAAGCAAAGAGCAGATGGAAAGAAGGAAACTTTAATGTCTACCTCAGCGATTTGATCCCCGTGGACCGAGCCGTCGCGGACACCAGGCCCGCTGGGTAAGATCTCCTTCCCCTGCACTAACACCCGCACCGCGGCCCCGGGAGCCTGCTCGGTGGCTCCTAAGGGGGTGCGGGGCACACCGCAGCCTTCGCTTTGTGCGTGCTAGCCGTGAGGCGGCTTTGCCTTTCCCGGTAAGAGCAGCCTGCTACTAAACATAAAACCGGGTAAAGTTTGCAGGTCGTCTCCAGCCCTGCTGTCCAAAGCGGCTGGGGCACGCGAGGCAGGCGATGTGGCTCGGGCCTCTGTGTGCCCTAAAGCAGTAAACCAGGTACAGCACCGAGCGCTGTTTGGTTTCGATACCCGTGCGTTTGGCTCCGGGAGCGCTCCTGCACCCCGTCAGTTCTTCTCGGCAGCAGGAGCCCCCCGTGCCCAGAGGTGCTGTGCCACCTGCGTGCTGCCACCGCCACCTGCATGCTGCCACCGCCCTGCCCTCGCCGCAGAGCCCCCCGACGGCCGCCCCTGCGGAAGGGCCCGATGAGTCTCCCGCAGCCTCCACAGGAGGTGAAGCCACATGGCGAGCGCTGTCGTGGTTAACCAGCACGCACCAGCGTGCAGCCGAGGCGGTCCGGGGGACACCCCCGGGAGCAATCCCTTCTGCAGAGCGGTGGCTCCGCTGCCCTTGAGCACCGCGGTCGGTACCCACCCTGCGGAGGCAGCTCAGGGGTACCCAGACCTGTGGGCACACGTGGGGAGGGACACAGAGTTTTGGTTTGGAAAACTGTCATTCAGTTACAGCCGTCCCCACGAAATGTGTGGCTGATTCTGCAAATCTCAGTATTGCGCTTCAAAAAAGACGCTCCCTCTCCATGGTCCCTGTAGAAAAGGGAGAGAAGGTGTGGGCAGCGCCGACAGAGGGGGTGCAGCGCCAGAGGGGCTCCCTGTCCGGAGCGGCTGTGCCTGTGCCACTGCGGGGGGGTCCAGGGAAGGTGCCAGTTCAGGTGAAGGGTGGCTTTGTCGTACGCTCGGCTTTTCCTGCTGCAAACGCCTCCCACTTGGCAGGGGAGAGACCTGCTTCACGCAGAGACCCTCCCGTGTCCCTCTGCCCACACTCGCAGGCGATGCGCACGGTGGGATGGGAGTTGTGCTGTGAGTTGTCCCCCAGGACAATGCACAGGCATTCCCGTGGCGCTGTCGGTGCTCACCCGTGAGCTGAGGCGAGGCCCTGCACGGCAGGGAACGGGCAGGGAAGGAGGGAGACGGCTGGGACTGCTTTTGGCAGGCAGATGCCAGCTACGGAAGCCACCTCTGCACAGAAAAAGAGCCGTGGCGGCTCAAAGCCAGGACTGCATTTGGTCTTTGACGGCAAAGCCCTGGAGCTGTGGAGCAGTAGCCACCTCCCAGGAGTGCCGGCAAGCGCAGCCTGCGGTGAGGAGTGACGCACCTGCCCGGGAGGAGACGGCATCGCTGTCTGGGCGTCACGGGGAACGCCTTGGCCAAACAGGGGCACGGCAGAAATCCGGCTGCAAGGGCCGGCTCACGGTAACGACTGTTGGCAGCTCTTGGTGATCAAACAGCACGTCACTTTTTTGCTGGAGTCTTCCAGTCTTTCCCAGTTTAGACTCCAGTTCCTCTTGTGATCTTCGCTGGAGTGCTGGACTAGACCACTGAAATTTGGCCAAGGGGAAGCTTGTCACAGCCTTCAAATTTTGACAGGAAACTTGTCACAGCCTTCCACATGCAATGCTTGCTGCTTTCCGAGCTTTACCGACCGTGCAGGTGCTTGCTGAGCACCGTGCCTCCGCGGAAATGCCTGCAGGAGGAGTCCCACCAAGGAGGAACGAGATGCTCAAGCCGGGGGTGGCCAGGAGGCTCGCGGGGAGCTCGCCCTGCAGACCCCGGTTCCGCAGCTCTGCACCCCGTTCCAGCCGGCAGCGATGGTCCCTGCGTGCCTCTCACCTCTCCCCAGGCTCCCCCATAGCCTCTCTGGGACAATCCAGTTATCCGGGTTTAGACAGGGACACAGACCTAAGGTGACATTTTCCCAAAGCAACTTTAGCCACTACTTCAGAGCTCATGTTTTGCTGATTTTCAGGGTGATGCCAAACGGAACATAGAGGCTGTGGGCTATTTTTGTTTAAAAGCCTGTTTAGGGGTGGAATTTCAAAAGGGTTTGACTTCTACTTAACATTAGTTATATATATTAAGTATTATATATGAATTTATAAAAAATATATATGTATGTACATATACATATATAGTTAGCAAAGAAATGGGGCCCAAACTCACACAGGACATAGTGAAGTATCTTTAGCTGGGAGTCAACAGTAACAAACCCATTGCTCTCTGCCTAGAAATCATACTTTTTTAGGCAAGAAGGGAGAAAAAGATGCTCCTCAGTTTGAGGTTTCCCATCGCCCTCACGTGGATGCTTTCCAGCAGCCTGGGGTACACGCAGGCTTTGGCCAGGAGCCGGTTTGCTGCTAATGAAGGGGCTAAAGAGAGAAGTCCTTTTAGCAGGCACTGCCTGGCTGCACGCAGCCTTCACGGCGTGGGTCCCGGCTGCGCTTTCTCAGCTGCTCTCACCTCCCTCTCTCCGCGCAATGAAAGCGGTTGTGCTCTGCAGCTGTCTTCTGCCTTACCCGTGACCTCTGTCCCTCCTCCTGCCATGAGCTGCATCCTTGGGTTCGCTGTAGAAACAACTACAATTGATCTCTTTTCTCCTCATTTAGTTCTCCCTTGTTGTCCTGTCTCCTTCTCGCACACCACTTCCCCGGCAGTTCAGCCCCTGCCTTCTCTCCCTCGACCTGCCGGCATGCCCAGACCGCCCCCCACGCTGCAGAGAGGTCCCATCGCCTCGGGCCAACGCCCATATGGTTTCCAACCAAACCACATCAAACGGCACATCTCCTCCTGGCGGAGCCAGCCCTGGCCGCTGCCCGGGCTGAACCAGGCTACAGAAGGAGAAGGAAAGACAAGTCGCAAGGATTGCGACAGAGAGTAATTCTGGGGTTATTTTTACTTACCCAGAGCACTTCTGATTAGCTACGAAGCCGTCAAATACCTCTGAATTTTCTTCACAACACCACATGGTGTGCGCTGTGCGGTGCCATGGCATCAGCGTCTGAGCCAGTGCCAGCCGAACCTGAGGGCCCGTTCATTGAGACAGAAGAAGTCAATTTTCTGTATGCTCCCGTATGCCTGTCCCTGTTTTCTGTCTGTCGTTGACAGCAGAGCGAACAGTGGTTTTGATTCACCACTGAGAAATTAATTTTCTGCATCCGCGGATAGGCTGGTGCCTGTCCTGCCTGCGGGAGGTCTGCGCTGGAAGGACAAGAGAGAAGAACCTGCTATCAGCCTTGAGCTTGTTGATGAGAGAGAGACAGCAAGTCCCAGCAATGTGTGGGTACCGGGGGATAAGCCGGCAGGTCTGGGGGAGAGGAGCGCTCTCCCCGGCGTTCTGCAGGCTGGGAGATCCGCTCGGGACAGGGCAGCGGAGGGAGCCCCGCTGCCCCAGGCACGCAGCACAGCGGTGCTTGAATTGCAGATGGGAGATGAGAAAAGCTGCTCGTCGACCTTTTGTTCAAACACTGAAGGCACAGCCCTGACACGGCTGTTGCATTTTTGGCTGTCACAGGATGAAATGACAAACTTGTAGACACGGGAGAAATTTTATCGCTCCTGGGATCCGCCGACGCGTGTTTGCTCGGAGCCCCTGCCCGCGGGCTCAGGGCACGGCCGGCCAGGCTGGGGCGGCCCTGGGAGCCGTGGGTGCTCAGGGCGCGAGATACGGGGTGCTCAGGGAGCACACCCACCAGTGCCGCCGCACGTGCAATTCGGATGCTTGGATGTTTTCCCATCCGCCTGGGTTACGTGCAGAAGTCGGACTGGGCGACTCTTCCTCGCTGTCTGCATGCTTGGCAAGTTGCTGTGCCGAGTAACCCCTCATGGAAACAGCCGTTTCCTGCATTTTGAACATAATACCCATTCTCTTTTTCCAGCGAGGCTGTCTCACGCAGCCCAGCATCCCAAGCCCTGCGGGCCCTCGCAGCATCACAGGATCCCTTCCCCGCAGGAGTCCCCGAGGCCAGTGGTGCAGAGCTGGGATCGGCCTCGCTCTCTGGGGCCTTTGCACTGTTTGCTCATGGAAAGGGGATATTATCGCGCGGGGGTGGGGAGTTAGGAACAGGTCCCCGTTAGAAAGGAGCGAGCGCACCCTGTCCCTGTGGGGCTGCCCACGACAGGGGCCCCGGGGCTGTGTGGGGAGTTCTCCCCACTCACCCCTCTGCTCCTTCTCCCCAAAAAATCCCATTGCGGGGGTTTGCCTCCGTATTTCACATTTGGCAATTCATGCCCACCCCCCCCACCCCACCCCCGTGTTTTTTCCCAACAAGCCCTAAGCCTGGAGATTTTCAGGAGTGCTACCAGCGGTCGCCTGTGAGCCCATGTTGCCGTTGCAGGTGCTCCGAGCAGCGGGTTCACGATGACCTCCCAACCACCACCATCATCATGTGCTTCGTGGATGAAGTGTGGTCCACCCTCCTCCGCTCCGTTCACAGCGTCCTCAGCAGATCGCCTCCGCACCTGATTGAAGAAGTCATTTTGGTGGACGACTTCAGCACTAAAGGTAGGTGAAGCTTCTTCCACCTTTATGAAACTAATATAACTTGAGGCCAAAATACAATTTGTTCTCTGTAATTCAATTCTGAATAGCAGAAAGAAATCGCATTTTCTCCTTGCGATGTATTGAAGTGCGTCCCCAGCTGGCACTGTTATCTTTCCAGGTGAGGGGGATCAGAGCCTGATGGGCGCTGGGAGGTGGCTGTGGGGCATCAAGCCATGGCAGCTGCCCAACACCCTGCCAGACTTTATCATTCATGTCTCTCCCGATCACTCACTTAAACAGCTGCCACATTTACAGCTGTGCATTGCTCAGTTATGCTCCTGCGCTGCTTTACATGTGCTCTGGAGGCTGGCGCAGGCACGGTGCTCCGGGAGCACCAGGGAGCTCCGTCCCACACGACCCACACCTCTCCACGTGTCCTGGCTCAAGGGCTTGTGCGTTCATAAAATAGACGCTGTCACCCTTCTTTGTGCAGTTTCCAGATGAGAGCCCTGTGTTGTGGGTGCTGGCGGCAGGGAGGAACAGCACGCACTTCCCGGGTTGCTTGGAGAAGGGGGCAGTTGCAGTAAAAGCAGTGGTGAGCCGGGCATCTGCGCGTGCACGGTGGCTTTGCACATGTACTCACAGACATTTCAGATGATATCGAACCTCTGCTTTGTAATGCTTTGGCTCTCTGCTGACTTCAGCCCTGAAAAATTTACGAATGTTGTAATTTTCCAACTGCTCGTTCTTCAGGGAAAGTGCTGTCTCAGGCAAACTTCCGAGCTCATGCCACGCATACAGAGAGCCTCCAATGCCACAAGACAATACGTGTAAAAAGAAGGAAAAAGACTCAGTTTGCTCATTTTTGAAATAATCTTTAAAACGCGTTCATACCATTTCCCTTCAAAAGCATCTCTTCAAGTTTCCTCTGCATTTTCTCCCTGTGGCTTCCCTTTCTACCTGCTCGTTAGCCGGCGAACGTCTGGAACGCTGCGTTTGCAACCGAACCCTCACGAGTACGGGGGAATTATGGAGAGCCCTGCTCGGTGTTGCTGTAATCCACGTAGCAGCAGCAGCAATAACCTACAGCAAACACGTCCACAAATATTTCACCTTTTGAAGCCTTTCAAAGCTGTTAACTGGATTTTGAAACGCAAACAGTTATATTCTCGTGGAGAAACCCAAAGAGTATCAGTGAAGCCCCTCAGTGAGGGAAGCCGGGGGAACCCGCAGACCGAACGATGTAGGTGGGTGGCTGTCTCAAAACAAAGCGCACAGAGAACAGGACAACCTGAAAAGCAGAGATGTGCCACAGCAAATCCTCCTGCAGTTTAAACCTGGGCTGAGCCTTGAAGTGTGGTGCTTGATACCGAGACATTTGTAGAGCACAAAAAAAATCTTTTTTTTAGCCAGAGGAAAAAATTCACAACCAGATTTTAATTGCAATTATAGTGCTATGAAGAAAAAAAAAAATCATTTTGGAATCTTTGAACAGTCGTTCGATACCTGGTTTGGATCATGAACTACCCAAGTCAGGCCACTGGGATTTCGCACATAGGCTGTCACCAAAAGCCCTGCACTTGCTGCTTGCACTTCCACGTCTCCTGCGTGCAGCGAGTCCCTGCGCTCACCCAGCACCAGGTACTGGTCCACCTTTGCTGCACCCGCTGGGTTTGCGCCGATGCAGAGCGGTGCCCGCTGTGCAGGTGGCAGGAGATGATGCCACCATCCGCGGCCCCATCCTTTGGGGGAGCAGTGCCAGGGCAGCCAGGCAGCCCTTGGCGAGCGCCCAGGACCAAACTCCACACCCATCACAGAGTACCGGCAGACACACCTCCAACAGAGATTTTTAAATTCAGCATCTGAGTCGGGAAGACTCCAGGGAGACCTTAGAGCCCCTTCCAGTGCCTAAAGGGGCTCCAGGAGAGCAGGGGAGGGACTCTTGATCAGGGAGGGAAGCGATAGGATGAGGGGGAACGGTTTTACACTGACAGAGGGGAGATTGAGACGAGATATTGGGAAGAGGTTTTTCACTGTGCGGGTGGTGAGCCCCTGGCGCAGGTTGCCCCGAGAAGCTGTGGCTGCCCCATCCCTGGAGGTGTTCAAGGCCAGGTTGGACGGGGCTTGGAGCAACCTGGGCTGGTGGGAGGTGTCCCTGCCCAGGGCAGGGGGGTGGAATGAGATGGTCTTTAAGGTCCCTTCCAACCCAAACCATTCTATGATTCTATGAAATTCATCAACTTCAGCCTAAACATGCTGGCACTGACGCACTGGGAGTTTCACCAGAGGGCAGGATCAGATCGTGATGCCGTACATCGGAAGCCCTGCAGCTGTGCCCAGATGTTTGTCCCCCAGACCCAAGGACCCCGGTGTGTCCTGGAGGTGCTTCCAAGAAAACTCTGCCCGCTGTTTTCACCCTGGAATTGGGTGTGAAATGGGTAAGTCAACCTCGCCTTCTCCTTCTCCTTCTCTGCAGAGTACCTGAAGGAGAAGCTGGACAGATACATGTCACGGTTCCCCAAAGTGAAGATCCTCCACCTCAAGGAGAGGCACGGTCTAATACGGGCCAGACTGGCAGGAGCAGAGATCGCCAAAGGTAGGAGAAAAGCCATTTTACAGCTCTGCCTGGGCCCCCCCAGAGGTGCCAATAAGCCATCTCCAGCACTGAGTTTTAGTCCCCTCCCAATGAACTACAGGTGTCTTTTCCGTACGCGAAGCACAAGGGTCTGACGAGGGGACGAGCTGTGGCTTGTCTGGCCCCTCAGCACGGCCCTGGCAAGCGGCTGTCGGCATCTCCAGCCACGGCCAGGCTGTCTCGGCACCGACACCGCCATTTCTCCTGGAGCCGCCCCGCTTCGCTCTGCAGGCTGCAATGGCAAGCGGTGAAAACATGCTCTGGGCTACATCTGGGAGGGTTTGGGGAGCCATGGAGGGTGGCGGCACCGTCAGCAGCACCCCGAGCCCATGCGGAGCGGGATGGGGACCGGGCACCTGATGCTGCCTCGGGATCTGCCGCAGGTGCCGTCCTGACCTTCCTGGACTCGCATGTGGAGTGCAACGTGGGGTGGCTGGAGCCACTGCTGGAGAGGGTCCGCCTGAGCCGGACCAAGGTCGCCTGCCCTGTCATCGAGGTCATCAGCGACAAGGACATGAGGTAAGGCAGCTCATACCCCTGAGAAACCCAAAATCTGCACCAGTGGCTTGAGCAAACCCTCTTACTGGGATGTGTTAATTACAGGAAGACACAGGTCCAGACCTCCTAACTGGCCTTCAGCAGCATTTCACAAAGGATACGTAACCTTGCTGTATACCAGAAATTCACATTAGCAGTGGACGTGGCCCCTTCATTTATTGCACACACCTTTTCCCTTTTTCATGACTTTTAGTACATGAAGAGGATTTCTGATGAAATTTGTTAAAATCCTGTTTTAATTATGTACAGATATTCATCTTCACTCATTAAGGGTGACATTTCAATCAGGAATGTGACTCAGAATTAGTCATCCCCATCTTTTCCCCGTTTAGTTACATGACCGTGGACAACTTTCAGCGTGGAATTTTTACTTGGCCAATGAATTTTGGATGGAGACAGATCCCACAAGAGGTCATTGAGAAAAATAAAATCAAGGAAACTGATATAATAAGGTAAAAAAAGCAAAGCTGAGAGTTCTGTGGACCAAACTGATAATAATTTAGGAACAAAGGCTCCTTCCAGGACAAATGTCGTTCCTTCGCTTATACGGATGACAGAGGCAGTGGTCACTGTGGGCAGTCACATCACCAGACACGGGCACAGCCCGGCAAGCCTTTCTCACCCCTCATGGTACTGCTGGCATTTCACCAGTTCCGCCAGGACCGGGGGATGTACCGTTGTATGTTTCCCTTCCATGCCCAATCACAGCTTTCAGGCGGGGTAAAACCACCCAAATACTGTCTATTTTAACGTGGCATCTGCCCATCTGCAGCAAAGTGACACATCGGGTGGTCCTTGCTGTCTCTGTGAGTGCCAACTCGGGCACCGTGCCTGAACATTTAGTAGCCCGCAGCTTCTCAATGATTCCCTCGTCAAAGCGAGGGGAAAGGGACGGGTGCTTCCCCACCAGCTGACATGCGGTGTGGCTTCTCTGTTCCCAGGTGCCCCGTCATGGCAGGTGGCCTGTTTTCCATCGATAAGAAGTACTTTTTTGAGCTGGGAGCGTACGACCCAGGGCTGGATGTTTGGGGAGGTGAAAATATGGAGATTTCATTCAAGGTACATCGCTCTGGGCAGCCTGTCCCGCACGGCTGCGTCCCCACCAGCCTGGCTCAGGTGATGGGGCTCAGCCCCGTGCTGGAGACTCCTAGCAGTGTACTTCTCTGCTTCTCTTCTGGCTTGCACAAAGGCAGCACCCAACGTTAGCCCACGTTTCTATCAAAGCAATCTCTGTTTCTCAGGTCTGGATGTGCGGGGGAGAGATTGAGATTGTTCCGTGCTCCAGAGTTGGGCACATCTTCAGGAACGACAATCCTTATTCCTTCCCAAAAGATCGGGTGAGAACAGTGGAGAGGAACTTGGCCCGTGTTGCGGAGGTCTGGCTGGACGAGTACAAGGAGTTATTTTACGGCCACGCTTACCACTTAGTCTTGAAAAACCTGGATGTTGGCAATCTGACTCAACAAATCCAGCTGCGAAAGAAGCTTCAGTGCAAAAGTTTCCGGTGGTACCTGGAGAACGTCTACCCGGACCTGGAGGCTCCCCTGGTTAAAGCCAGTGGACTGGTACGTACTCAAATGACTTGCTGTCCTTCATTTAAACATGTTTTCGGTGGCTGGCTAGACACTTGGTAGCATTGCTTTGGAGTCCTGAGCACAAGAAGGACATGGAGCTGTTGGAGCGGGGCCGGAGGAGGCCCCGGAGATGCTGCGAGGGCTGGAGCCCCTCTGCTGGGAGGACAGGCTGGGAGAGTTGGGGGGGTTCAGCCTGGAGAAGAGAAGGCTCCGGGGAGACCTCAGAGCCCCTTCCAGTGCCTAAAGGGGCTCCAGGAGAGCTGGGGAGGGACTCTGGATCAGGGAGGGGAGCCATGGGACGAGGGGGAACGGTTTTACACTGAAAGAGGGGAGATTGAGATGAGATATTTGCAAGAAATTTTTGACTGTGAGGGTGGTGAGGCCCTGGCGCAGGTTGCCCCGAGCAGCTGTGGCTGCCCCATCCCTGGAGGTGTTCAAGGCCAGGTTGGACGGGGCTTGGAGCAACCTGGGCTGGTGGGAGGTGTCCCTGCCCAGGGCAGGGGGATGGAACTGGATGATCTTTAAGGTTCCTCCCAACCCAAACCATTCCATGATTCTTCGATCCCGGTATGCTGTCTCTGAGTTGCTTCCCTGGCATTTGGTAACATTTTTGAATATTTGGTGTGTCACAGCGGTCTGGATTCCCCAGTGTTTTTATAAAAAAGTGGGTCACAATGCCAAGAGCCAGTTTCCCGGTAAAGAGCCGGTTCAGCGTTTGAACACCAGATCGGCTGCCCGGGGAAGAGCGGTGATGCCCGGGGAAGAGCGATGCTGGGGAAGAAGAGTGATGATGCCCAGGGAAGGGGGCTGCCCTTGGCAGCGGGGCGGGCAGCGCAGGCAGGAGGCGCAGGCAGGAGGCGCAGGCAGGAGGCGCAGGCAGGGTTTGTAGCGGGGCTCTGCCGCCAGCAGAGCGCAGCAGAAATCCGCTTTTCCTGCGCGCTGCCCGCCGGGGACGGGGCAGCGGCGCCCCCGCGGTCCCGGCGTTTCTCCGGTGCGGGCGGACCGGCCCCTCAGGAGGGGTCAGCGGGCAGAACGCACCTTAAAGGCCATTTTGGGTTAAATCCTGGCTCCGCGAGCCCCGGGCTGGCTGGGCGGCTGGCGAGCATAGCTGGGCCAGGCTCCGCTTGTCCTTCAGCATCCCTCCAGCTCCACGCTGGGGAAGTCGTGGTGCTCTCTGGCAGCGGGTCGTGCTTGGGCAGCTGCCCCACGGGTGTTCAGTGTCGCCTCACCAACGTGGAAAAGTGTGAATTAAACAAGAATAAAACATGAGTTCTGAATTTGGCCCAGCCCTGAGCCCCAGCAGAATATCACCTGCCGCTTTGAACATTCAGAAACCTCAAATGTTCTGCCCAGAAAAGATACAACACTGATTGCAAACTGGTTATAATTGCAATAACAAAAGTAAAATGTCTGGTTTGTCAGAACAATTACAGCGATGCCAGGAATGAAAACTAAAGTGTTTGCTGCCTTCCCCACCCATGCCGGTATCCCGGTGCTGCGGCAGGAGCAGCACTTGCCGAGAGGAGGTGGCCGGGAGCCGGTGACCACAGGGCTGGCACGGCTCAGGGAGCGAGAACAAGAACTGCCTGTCCCCCCCGGTCCCTGCCAAGGCGCGCGGCCTCCAGTTACTGCACCAGCCCTTCTGGGAGCCAGGAAAAAGCACAGCAACCATTTGGCCGCATTTCAGGCTTGTCCGTGGGCCAAGGGCGTAACGTAAAGGTTCCCTGTCACAGGGATCCGGAGGGATCAGGTCTGGCTCTCTGCCGGCCGCAGCCAGTGCGATACTTTTATGATGGAGCTGTGAAGGTGTGGGAGGGTGGCAGTGCAGAGAGCGTGGGGAGGGACGCCGTGCTGCTTCTGGGTGGCCTCTTGGCACTCGTGGAAAAGCTGTAGGAAACTGCTGGTTTCAGGCACTTGAGCGGATTACGAGCAGTGGATCCATTCAGATGCATCCGTGCATCTCGGTGTGCCAGCAGTGGCCGGTCGCTGCTGCGAGCCGCTGCAAGCACGCAGACCGAGGGCTGTCTGCTGGGGTAGCCGCTCCAAAACTCGTATGGGTGAAAGCCCCCATCCTGCGTCACCTTCCGGAAACCACCATTTGGATTTGCCTGAAGGCTTCAGTGAAACATCGGCTTAAGGGACATTTTTAAAAAACAATTGCAGAATAGCCTTGAGAACATTAAAAAATTGAAATTTCTCGAGAAATACTCACTTTTTCAGCTCTTTTGTTTCAATCAGAACAAGAAAACCTCTTGTCAAATTCCATGCAAAGCAGTTAGACCATATAGAGACACCTCTGTTTCAACTGAACCAAAACCCCAACTTTTCAGAGGTGTTTGTGAAAATTTTCAAGATGTTGTCTTCCTTTGTCTTGATTCAGGCCACCTGAATTGCTCTTTTATCTTCATTCTCAAAATTTAATAGGGCAGAAAATCCGTTTTTCAGCCAGCTCTGCAAATTCCAGCTGTGCTGAACACTATCCAGAGTTACTTGTGAACTGTTTTCTGAGTATCCTATTTAGTCACCGGGATTAATTCATAAGTTCTTCAGAAATTCTGAAAGAAGGAGAAGGAACGATGTTTGCAAGGAATCGGAGATGTGAGCAGCCCCGACTGCCGCAGCGCTGGGGTTGTCTGAGGAGCCAGACCCTGCAGCCGTGAGTCCCTGCAGCGCGGTGGGCTTCAGCCCGGGAACGGGGGGGCTGGCAGAGCTCAGCCCAGCGTTTGCAGCTTTCCCATATAATCTCCCACGCTCCTGAGCCAGCTTTGAACACGCCGTACCAACAGCGTTAAGAGAACATCTCTTGCAGAGCGCGCTGTGTGTGGATGCTGGCGCTGGCCCGGCAGCGGGGGGACGGCTCACCAGTGGGGGACAGCTGCAGGGAGAATGAGCAAAGAGAAGCGGAGCAGAGGAGGAAGAGCCTGATGCTCCCTCACAGCAAGCTGGGGGCTGAATCATAGAATGGGTTGGGTTGGGAGGGACCTTAAAGACCATCCAGTCCCACCCCCCTGCCCTGGGCAGGGACACCCCCCACCAGCCCAGGTTGCTCCAAGCCCCGTCCAACCTGGCCTTGAACACCTCCAGGGATGGGGCAGCCACCGCTGCTCTGGGCAACCTGCACCAGGGGCTCACCACCATCACAGTCAAAAATTTCTTCATAATATCTCATCTAAATCTCCCCTCTTCCAGTGTAAAACCGCTCCCCCTCGTCCCATGGCTCCCCTCCCTGATCCAGAGTCCCTCCCCAGCTCTCCTGGAGCCCCTTTAGGCACTGGAAGGGGCTCTCAGGTCTCCGCGGAGCCTTCTCTTCTCCAGGCTGAACACCCCCAACTCTCTCAGCCTGTGCCTATAAGAGGACATAGTGATGGGACTGTTCCCCAGGGCTGCTGCAGGGTCCACGGCGGCAGCTGGAGCCCACGGCCCCGTGCCTCATCTCGGATGGGACCGGCTGGAGGCGGGATGGGACCACCAGGCTCTTGCATCATCTGCACACGGTGGCTGCTCAGCACAGCGATGGGAAGGGATCCTGCAGTTGTTACGGTTGGGAGCTGTTGTTTTGGGGATTTGCAGAACAGGAACATCAGCTGCGTCCAAAAACAACCCAAAAAAGAATGTGTCTCATCCAGCCTTGAACTTTTCTGGAAAGGGCTAGTTTCAAACTTCTGTCGGTAGAAAAACACGTGTAATGGGCCAGATGTGCATTTACACACCCCTCCAAGGACTATGACACATCATCTCTGCTTCAGTCAGTTAAGTGGACAGTATTATTCAGTGTCCTGTGAACCCAGCAGGTTAACTGCAGTGTAACAGCCTCCTCTTTTTCATAGGAATTTATCTCTAAATTTGCATTTTGTTGCTATTTTCCAGCTTGTTAACGTAGCCACAGCAAGATGCATCACTGTGGAAAACACCACTCTAGCTTTTGAGGCGTGTGATATTAACAACGAGGTAAGGACACCCTGCGTACTGAGGCTGTAATACTCTTTTTGGTGCACGGCGTAGAGCTCCTGTACCTCCCCAGGGCGACCTGCCCCCTCCCCAGGAGGGAATGCAGTCCTTCCCACGGTGGGACATGGCCAAAGGATGCCTGGGAGCAGCGAGGGGCAGGAATTCCCTCTGTTGGCAAAGCCTGTAGCCAAGCAACAGCCCCAGAACCAGAAAACTCGGCTGGAATAGGAGAGCTTGATCAAGCCCTGCGCTTGCATGTGAGAATAGGGAGGAGTGTTTGAACGCAGACCGGTGTCGTGCGTGCCGCTGCAGAGCATCCAGCCACGCTCTGTCGCTAGATGGGAGGCAGCCGCTGTGGAAAACCTCTCCCTTCCTTTACAGGCAGCGTTTCTTGGGCAGTTCCCTGCTCGTTGCTCACCGCCTGGCGCAGGCCAGCGTGCGGACCGAGGCCCTTGGCTTACGGGAAATTTTCCGTTGGCAGCCGAGTGCCAGGGCGCAGCCAGGGGAGGGGGCAGGGCAGGGGAGTGCGTGGCAGTCGAGTTTGGGCTTCTGCGGTGGGAGCCGCTCCTAGAGCCTGCACTGGGGCCGTCCTGACCTTCATAGCTCTGCAAGTCTGTAGGAAAGGTCTTCCCATGGATCACGGCTTTCCTCATTCCGTGGTCCCGCGGAGGGTGGGAGGAAGGCGAGGAGAGCCTCTGCCAGCTGCTTGCCAGCCCCCCCGGGGGAAGGCGAGTGAGTCACAGCTCTCCCCCCCTCCCTCCCCGCAGGACCAAAAGTTCAACTACACCTGGCTGAGGCTGATCCGGCACGGAGAGCTCTGCCTGGCCCCGGCCGGCACTGCGGGAGCACTGGGACTGCGCCACTGCCAGGGCCGGAGCCGCAGCCCGACGTGGCTGCACAGGTCGCTGGCCGCCTTCCAGCCAGAGCTGGTAAGTGAAGCGCTGGTGAAGGTGGCCCCACCGCGGGCCGTGGTCCCTGGTTTGGCTCAGCCTGCCGGCTTGCAAACTGATGGGCAAGGTGCACCGTGTACACCAGCCATCTGGTCCCGGCTTTGCCAAAGCCGTCTTTTCACCTAAAGTTAAGCGTTGGTGCCCGGGCGTGGGTCCCACTGCCTTTCCTCGTGGGGACAGAGGCGTGTGCCGTGCCATCACGTTCCGTCAGTCCGGGTGACGTGCAGCCCAAGGCCCCGACACGGCGTGCCGGGCCGGGGAGACGCTGGTGGTGCCCGGGCATTCGCTGCAGCAGGGCTCTGCCGCTGCCTGCGCGGCAGTAACAGAACATCCCGGTTTTACACAGAAACCATCGATAGCACTTACATGGAGATTATTTGATATTGATTGGCATTCAACTCACAGTGGCTTTTTAAAAGAAAGCGTTTATGAAAGGGAAGAGAATGGATACTTAGATTTATTACTGGCACTGCAAAAGGCAAGAGGGTCGCGACTGTCTCTCTGTCAGCCTGGTGTAAGTAGTTGTCCAAAGTGCTGTGAAATGGCATACTTTACATTTAAGAAAGAAGTAGTCTTAATTTAAGAAAGAACAAATGTAGCTAAGTTAATACGCTCATCATATCGACAAGTTCCGATTCCTCTTTAGTCTGAAAAAAGAAAACTTTCAAAGGCAGAACGCCGCAGCGCCGAGGCTCACAAAGGCCAGGGTGTTTTGTGAAAAACAGATGAAAATTGTCATCCACTCAGGAGTCCAGACAGCATTATCAGTGCGGGGGCAGTTTTTGTCTCCTGTTCCAGCCGGAGCTCCCCTCGAGCCCTGCGTTAGACACATTGGGTGTTCTCTGCCAGCACAGGGTCCTGGGCAGAGGCGGCTGCGCCGGGGACGGCTCTGGCTGCCCTCGGGCAAGGGCACTGACACGGTACCTGGGCACAGGCGGCCTCGGTCAATACGGGGGCACTAGACTAGGATGTCAGGAGCAGCTCCATGGCTGGTGAATGCTGGCTGAGGGAGTTAGGATGCTTTACCTTCTTCTGATGTCACAGTCATTGTGTCCTATTAATGATGTGAAGTGCATTTACTACATGCACAAAGATGGAACTTTTGCCCAGGCAACACTCTGCACGTCATTTCAGGAGTATTTCAGCTGAGTGTTAACAAAACTTTCATAAGAAACACTGCAGTGCTAGGCAGTGACACAAAAATGTCCCTTCCCTTTGGCAGCACTGGCAGCATCGCCTTGCTGGCCACGAGGGTTAAGCAGATAAAGCCGAGCAGATGTGAAAAGCAAAAGGATGGAGATCGCTCAGACTCTTCATTCTTTCATAATCCAGTTTACTGCCCCAGCATTTGAACTTCATTGCCAAATTACCTAACGTCCTTTTCAGTGCAGTAAACGTGCTTTGAGTTCATCAGCCGAGAAACTCCAAAATATGGAAATCAATCTCCTGCCATACGGTCCCCTGTATTGCAAATACCATCTGGAGTGATTTCCTTTGCATGGTAATTACCACCCAGACAGCGAGAGAACTAATCTTTCCATTTCCAGTGGACTAAAAGCCACGAAGCAGAGAAGGTATGGCCTGATCCTGGCTCAGCAACAGGCGCAGGCTTTGGATCCCACCCAAAAGTCCCTGTAAGTCAGCAAAGAGGTCTTATGTATTAAGGAAATGCAAAAAAAGGCCACACCGTAAAGAATCGAGCTTTCTCAGTGGAAAAATAGAGCTGCTGCTGCACGTGTCCCAGTACCTAAAGCCCTCTCTCTCTCCCCTGCAGACAGACCACATCGTCTCAGAGCACCTCCAGCAGCCGTCCTGCTTGGAAGTGGATCCCTCGCACAAAGGCCTGAGGGTAAATGCCTGCGACTCTGCAAATCCTTATCAGAAGTGGCAGTTTGGCAATTACTACGCAGACTGAAGGGAACACAGTTGAACCAGAAATGCTGTGTTTTCATCTTGTGAATTCAGCAAGGACATCTGTGTGACTTGTGACAGCTGGAAGTTCGTTTCCAAATGATAACTGAAATCTGTAATTTAAACCAGCATATTGAGAGGTCAGAGTACCAAGAGCAGCACATCTGGTTTAAAGATGTCTGAAAGAGGTAGGCATATTTTTCCCCTCACTGTGGAAGACTTTGGCAAAAACTCAAATAATTTTCTGTATTATTAAATGGAAATATTTTCTGAAGTCTCCCATCCTACCGTAAGCAAACCTTCATCAGTTCCCCCTGGAAAACAGCATAAGCTACAGAAATACTTCCAGGGCTCTGTAGTCTGTAAACAGCAAATTGGGCTGCTTATTCTTTCCCAACCTGAGAAAATGGAAGTTTATTGACCAGCACATTAAAAAAATCCATCCGACATGTCCGTGCTGGGTCTGGCCGCAGGATCCTGCCCTGTGGGACCCGTTGCCTCTGACAGATGAGTATCAGGGTTCCGTTAGGAATCGATTGCGTATTGAAAAAGCCTTCTCTCAATAATGGGAGGCAAATGCGGGTCGATAAGCCGCCCAGCAGACAAGGTAAAGCGGGCGCTGCGGGAGAAGTGAGGAGCAGCCTTGCCCGCGTGCTGTGACAGCGAGGACGCGTGTGCCCTGCTTTGCTCGGAGGCGAGAGGAGCCGCCAGGCCGGTCTGCCGGGTGCTCATTCTGCTTCTTGCTGGTGGCATGCACCAGAGCTGCTCGTCCCGGGGTGGCCGCGCTGTCCCCACCCTGAGGCTGTTGGGGTCCCAGCCATGTCCCCAAGCCCCCATGGCTTTTTCGGGGCTCCCCAGGGACCACTGCCGCTTTCCTCGGCCCCCAGCTGGCTGGGACGTTGGGTTGTGCTGGTGCCTATGCCGGATCCCAGTGATGCTCGGTGCAGCCCTGAGCGGGGTGGCGTGCTCTGCTCCTGCCCGAGCTTTCCCAAGGGAAGCTTTACCTGCCGGCAGCGCAGGCTGCGCAGCTCTCCCCATTGCAGTGTCCCCCCACCGTGGTGGCAGAGACATTTTGCAACCCAAAACTTCTGCCCGCCGGCGCTCGGGATGGATGGAAACACCCGCTGAACCCAGCGAGGGCTTTGCCTCAGCAGGGGCTGCAGAACACAAGTGTGCGTGCGGGCATACACCTTTCGTGGGAGCCCTTGCAGAGGTGAACACGAGACCTCAGCCGGCACCAGCCGCCGCACAGCCCGGGCTACATGCACTGGCCTGGCTCCGCACACCAAAAGTCCCTCTGAACTTACCGGCGTGGGCACGATTTTCTGTTACTGTAAAACGTTTAATCTCTAAAAGCCGTCACCAGTTTTTGAAGGGATAGGTTTGGTAGGAGACTAAACTGAGATCCAGGATCTGTAACAGGATTCCTCCCCCCGTTCCTGTTCGCGGTGGCCGCTGTGGGAGGCTGCTCCCCGTACGCTGCGGTGCCGCTGGGGGAAGGCAGCGCTTCTCCTGCCCTGCTGCCCTGCACTGCTGCGAGGGGCTTCTCCAGCACAAGCCTCAGGGATACGCAGGGCTGAGCGTTGCACACCGTTCTCACGCAGATGTCGACCACAGCTGAGCCTCCATCATCCCAAAACACCTTGTACATCTCCTTTGATTTTTCAGAAGGCCCGGCATAACCTTACCTCTCACATGGCGGATCGGTGCTGACAGCATCTGACAGGCTCAGTCTGCCAGAATACTGACTGGCCCGACAGATTTTCCCAGTTGGCTCCTATTCCACCTGTCTCCCCGATTTTCTCTCCCTCCTTCAGCACAGCTAGCCTGCAGTCACCATCAGAAAAACGACATAGACGTCATTTGTGCAGTCATCTTTTATCAGGGAGCATGGATTTCAGCAAACTCTGTTTGCTGACATTCAATCACTTGTCACTGAGCAGGCACCAAACGGCCGTATGTCACGGTCACATCCCATTGCCAGGCTTGTCACTTGCGCCCTGATGCCCCGTTTGTGTAAATGCTCACTTCCATGTCGGTATCTTTTGCTTAAAGACCGGAGCGTGCCTCCGGGGCTGCTGGCAGCGCGCTGTGGCCCTGCTGTTACCCAACATTGAGACGCGTTGGGATCGCAGCCTGGTCTGCCAGAAACAAGAGGGGCTTTTCCCGGCACACTCGGCGGATGTGGCAACAGGCGCCTTGTTCCTCCCCAGCGAGCTGCCTGTGCCTTCCGCCATCCCCACCGACAGCGCCGGGCTGTGCATCGCCCCTCGGGGCACTCGGAGGTTGGGGAGCTGTGGGGGCTTTGGGAGCGGTACAGAAAGGGAGGCAGGCACGGCGGGTGGGAAGGGCCACGGCTCGGGCTGGGGACGGGATCCGCCGTTGTCCCCGGTGTCGGCAACAGGAAACATGCAGCTTTTCCACCCGTGAGCCAATGCCTCCCGAGCTGTGGCGGCGAGGGGCACGGCATGTCTGTGCTTCCGTCCATAAGTGCCCTGAATCAAAGCGGCGACAGTTGGAGGCCCTGTTTGGGCTTTTTTGAAAAAAAAGTTTCAAAAAAGGGAATAAATGATAATAGATGAAGCTTCTTCCCCTGAGCCCCATGTGTTAACTCTGTCTCTGACCGATTCGGACCCTTTCCAGGAACTCTCCTGCCCTAGGTACTGCCAGGCTCAACCACAAAACATCACCCTGGGAAGAACATTTAAAGCACCAATTTCCCCTGATTTACGGCTGTGCTTCGGATGCCCATTTAGTGCGCTGTTAGTGCAGCGATGGCAATATCCGGCGCTGGCTGCTGTGCCCCGCAGCTGCTGCAGGTGTTGGAGCAAGTGGCATGTTTCTGCCGAAATGGTTTAATTCACATTGAAGTTGAACACACAGCGCTCCTGGAAACCCCTCCCAAAGGTGAGACAGCCCCGGGCGGCACAGTCCGGGGAGGGTGGAAAGGCATCACGACCCTCCAAAAGGCCTCAATCCCCCTCGTACCTGCTACCAGCCCTATTCTGGCACTGTGGAAATGGAGAAAAATTATTTTTAGGTGAAGGCCAAGTCAGTAGTTGCTGCGTCCTGGAGCTGCGTGTCCTAATCAGCATCCTCACCAGCTTTTCTGCCTGGAAATGCCTCTGCTCCAGGCGGCAAATTTTCACGTCTTTGCAGCTTTGCTCTCTGCCCAGCTCCTCCACGCGCCTCGTCCGACCCACTGACCGCGGTCTGGCCAGACGCAGACCCTGCCCTGTCCTCCCGCCACGCCTGAGCACAGCCCCCAGCCCAGGCAGCCCCCGAGCTGCCGGCAGCGCAGGGGATCCACATCCTGCCAGAGGGATGGAGACACAGTTTCTGTCCGTTTATTGCCTGCGCACCCCTCGTCTTCCATATGGCAGGAGGTGGTGTGTTTGTAGGGAAGAACCTCAGGACCCTAGAGCATCCCAGAACTTTTAATTTTCATTTTCCGGCTACTAAGGAAAGCAAGAGGGAGGATCGTTCTTCTCAGCTAATCAAACTTTGCTTTCCAAGGAAGGTAAAAAATCTTGTCCAAGTTTCTTGACAGTCTCGGCGAGGCTGCACACCCAGCTGGACCCTGAGCCCACGGTCAGTACGCAGCGCATCTCACCCCCGCGCTTGAAGTCTGGAAACTGTATTGTAACTGTCTCCTAGGGGGTGAGCCACGTGTTAAACACTGTTACAGACAGATGTATGATAAAAGGAGAAAAAACTCTGCCTTTTGCTAAGGGCAGCCTGTGCAGCCAGCGGCAGGGTGTCCCTCTGGCAGCACAAGGGTTGATCCTGGCGCCCGGGCGCTGGGGGCTCGGCCAGGTGCTTCCCCAGCGGCGATGGGAGTCATGACGGCAAACGGCCATGCCACGAAACGCTGCTGCCTCTCCTGCCACCGCTGCCCTCGCCCTGGGGAAGTATGTGAACTCTGGTTTTCCATCTCACCGGGTGCTCCTGCTGCTCTGGGACCTGCCCTTGCTCAGCCCCGCTGCCGATCCCTCCACCCGTTCGGGGGCTGACGCCTACCCCAGCCGTGCCTCTCCCTGCGGTGCGGGCGGATTTCTCCCTCAGAGCGTGAGCCTGCTGCGTCACCAGCACGAGCCGGGCACTCGCATCCCGCCCGTCCAGCCCCAGCAGCTTTGCCAGCGCCGGGCGCCAGCACCACGTGTCCCGTGGACCCTGAGGGAGACCGGGACAGGCAGGTCCTGCCCCTCGGCGTCTGGCCTGGCCACCGTAGCACGCCTTGGAAGCGCCGGCTTCTCGGCCGCGCACAGAGGAACGTGCCTCAGCTCAGATTTTTATTCTACTTTGGGATGTGCTATTGACATTCCAAAGTGCAAATGGGGCCAGATGGCGTGGTGGGGAGGTGGTGGCCACCAGCCCCCCCTCAACGGGCGTGCAACTACCGGAGGTTGAGGCTGGAGAGCTCGGGGCAGCGCTTCGCCACCCACAGCCTCGGCAAGTCACCGAAAGCCCCGGCCGTGGTCACCTCTTCGGGAGAAACGTGTGGCTCTTAGAGGAACCGCCGCGAGAGGAGGGACGGGGGGCAGCTGCCCGCGGGCAAACAAACCCGCAGTATAAGTTCATACAAGCAAAGCTCTGAACTCCCCCAAACCAAAGAGCGAATAAACAAGTCTGAATAGCACAATGAGGGCTGTGTCTGGTCTGTACAATACAGAATTGCCATTTATTATTTTCACATTGCCAATAGATAATTGCCTTTATGTATAGAACAAGAAAAGTCAAACTGATACACAGCGCTGCTGGAGATATAAAACTAATCCTTAAAAAAGCACTTATGGCTGAAGGACGCTGCTGCAGCTGAAGTCAGAGCCTAACTTTGTTCTTACCTCCTGTCCCTTTGTCAGCTGCTCTCAACATTCCCAGAGGCTTTCTGGGTTGGTGTTTGCAAAGCTTAGTCCCAACTCAAGACAAATCTTTCTGTAAAATAGTTAAAAAAAGACTGCATCAACAATACTTTAGTTAAATAAAGGTTTTTTAAAAGGGAGAAAAGTTGTGTTCAGATGGCACAAAAACAAATTACACCTAAAACTTGCCTGCTTTGAAAACAAAAAATCTTAAAAATTTTGCATCTAAACTTAGCGTGAAGGTTGAGAAGACATGTAAGAGAGTCTAAACTGGTGGCATTCAGAAAATACAGACTTCTGGTAGTGGCCGGTTTTACCGGGTGAGCACCGAAGCACACGTGGGCATGTGCCATGCAGGACACGCACAGTGAGTACGCCGCTGCCCTCCGGGCTGGCCCGGACCCCGGCTGTGCCGCTGTGGATGGCGCCGGTCACTGGTACCACCTCCCCAAAGGCGCCTTTGCCACACGCTGGAGGGGTCGGGCACCGCGGCCGCCACCGCTGATGGCGCTGCCTGCGGCCACCTGGGATGGCTGCCCTGGGCCGGGCAGGGGGCCGCAGTGAGGAGGGGCAGCGGTGGGGAAGAGGGGCTGCTTTGTTGCCGGCGGCTGTTTGGGCTGGCTGCACCTGTGGTTTCACACTACCGCCGTGGATGGCAGCTCCGAGAGCCCGACGGTGCCCGCGGTGCGGACTGCGTGTGACGGTGTGCCCTCCCCCTGCCAACCTGGCCCGTATCTCCCGATAGAGCCCTGCCCAGGCGATGACCACCCGTGGTGGTCACAACAGGTGCATCGGGTCGTGGTGGCGGCACCCGGCTCAACGCGGTTTTGGGGAGACGGATAACACCCCAACAGCCAAGGGCTGGCTCGAGCAGCGCGCCCACCCAACCACAACGCCGGCACTGTGGCTGAGATGCAAGCGTGACTGTAGCTCAGTCATCTCACCCCCACACACAGTGGACAGCCCAAGAGCCCTTTGAGCTCTCCTGCGCGGCAGCGGCTGCACGCCAGGATCTCCCCCCGGGCAGGGACACCTCGCGCGATTCAGAGATTCCCCGAGGCTGCAGGTCCTTGCTACGGGACTAACCGCGTGCTGAACTTTGAAGCTTCACTAAGATTATGTCTTAGAGTGATTGTGCACATATAATCCTTTGGCCATAAACCGCTAACCACATCTGGGACTAGGAGCGGGTCCAGCCGCACCCCGACTCCTCTCCGAGAAGGCGGTTAGAAAGCCGGGGGTCCTCTCTGAACCCCTGCTCAACGGGAGGGTCTCCCCGGCAGCTCGGTCTGACCCTGTCCTCCATGCGGGAAATAACCAAGTGCGCCTTCCCATCCCAAATCTTGTTAAAACACTGCTGCGTTTACTATCAAAGTCACTGTTTTACATCAATAAATACATTTCTGCTTCTCTCTTAGGAGTGAAGTGCATCGCTCCAGCCGTCACACTGCGGCAGGCAGGCGGCACCACGTCTAAAGATGTGCAGGCTGGCACCCCTCACCCAAGGGGGCCGGCAGGTTCCCGTCCTCGCTGGTGCTGCGTAAGGGATCCAGCCACCCATGGGAGGCATCGGGGTGGCAGTGGGGGGACGGGGGCCTTGATGCCTTCTTGTCTTTTTTTAATTCCTGCGCATCAACATCTACCCATGGATGCAAATATCCCTCCATCCCATTCCAAGGTGGAAACGGACAGTTGCTGGCAGGAGGCGGCTGTCAGTGCACCGTGAGACGCCAGCACGGACAGACAGCAAAACAGAGCGTACTGCGGTTGGAAACAGTCGTGTCTTTTATTATTCACACTGCCCCGGTCAGTGTCACTGAGCCGCTGCGCTGCCAACGCATTACCGGTGCGGCTGACAGCATGGCCCACGTGTGTGTCGGCAGCTAGAGAAGCTCCAGCCCGTACAAGACATTCTATTGTTTGAATACGGTTACAAAAGTTGGACAGAAAATAAGAGGATAAACTTTAAATCAAATGGTATTATATTTAGCAAACTGATTATTTATTTTCCTGCGCTATAGGTGCCTCTGCCCGCTGTCAAAGCGAAGATGTTAAATTTTCACAGTGTATTATGAAATCATATACAAAAATGAAAAAAGCAGTGACCTCATGTTGTGTGAAGAGACATGTCTTGGGGGAAACAAAAAAAGAAAAAACAAAAACCAGAGCGAACGCTGGGCTCGTTAAGCAATTCTGCGCCTCAGTTTATAAGTGCATCATGGATTCAAATTCATCGATTCGTTGTTTGGTGTTTCCTTTTCTAATCCTCCGGTAGGAAATTGTGTTGTATCTGGAATAGCTGTGTCTGGAGATATCATTTTTTTTCCCCAGGCTGGGCTGCTCCCCCGGTTTCTCCGCCTGGGAGTTGCAGCCAGGGCTGGTGGGGGGGGACGCCTCCTTGCCGCTGCCTTGCTGCTCCAGGCGGGACACCTCGCCGTTCTCCTTCTTGATTTCAATCACCTGAACTTCATCCTCTTCCGTGTCCTCCTCCTCCTCCTCTGCCTCCTCCTCTTCCTCAGCCACATTCCCTCTCCCGTCGGCTGCTGGGGTTCCCGCCGCCTCCCCGCCAGGGCTGGCCACCGTCCCCAGCTCTGGCTGCCCGCTGCACGCAGGCATCCCCTCGCTGCCCGGCCCTGCAGCGACACAGAGGGAGAGCGGATGAGGACGGGCTCTCCACCACCTTCATGCCCCCATCCTACTGCAGCATCGCTCTTGGTGCCTCACCGGCTCCTGCCACCGAAGCACCCATCCTCCCAGCTCCCCACCGCTCCAGGCTGAGCCCCCATTACTACCGGTGCTTTAGAAAGGCTTCGTACATCCTCAAACTCACTCTTAAGGCCACCTGCTCTGGCATTTTTTTATGCCCATCTCTTTTGTACCGCCTTTCCCACACTACCCTGCTTTAGGAGGCGATGGAGCTGCCAGGGGTCGAGGAGGGGAGAGCAGCACGGCGTCCCCCCGCGCCCCAGGACCGGAGGCGCTGTGCCCCCTGCACGCACCAGCGCTGCGCTTGCCCTCTCCAACCCAGCCTGGCACACACCCCACCGCAGGGCCCCGCTGCCGTGCCCCTCCAGACGGTGTTCCCGATGCGCTCTGCCTCCGCTGTGGGTGGGTGCCACACTCCATGGGCCAAACTCCTCGGTCTGGTCCTGTCTCCCCACGGCTCGGGGCTCGCTGCTGGCTCTGCCCGCCAGGCGGGCGGGAGGGATGGAAGGATGGAGGGAGGGATGGATGGAGGGAGCCATCCTGCAGGCAGCACCCGGCTGCACCCGCTGCACAGCGGGACCCCGGCACAGCCCCCCGGGACACGTCCCCCCTCCAGAGGTGGCCGACCAGGCTGAGATGGCTATCTCCTATTTGTCCTGTTTGGCACGGCTCTGCCTTAAATTATGCTTTAGTGTCACAACAAATGGTCTATTCAACATTTTGCCTGTGGGGTCCCAAGTATTAATTAGACTAAATTGGTTAGGTCCTAAAAAGCTGCCTGCAATTTAGAGATAAAGTGCTTGTGGCTGGGGGGAGGGGGGGAGTGCGGAGGGGGGCGACTGTGCAAGATCGTTTAATAGGTTTTATTGTGCACTCATAAAGCAACACGGCTGGAAGATGGATGTCAGCTCCAAGTGGGAAAGCCTCCATCGTGATTCACCTCCTCACAACCCATGCAGTTGCTATGAAATATTATTTTACCCATGACAAATGTTTGTATATTTTTTCCTTTTCTTAATCAAAGCAACGTTTCTGTTCACGGGGCATGGCCCATACATCTTTTAGAGCTATGTTCAACAGCGCTAGCTTTGCCAGGACTGCGGCAGCGACCCTGGGCTGTTAACCTGCTCTTCTCCAAGGATGGGTTTCATATTTACATGGCAGACGATGCATAGAAAATACCGACTCATTGCGGGGAGAGGGATGTGTGAATGACAGGAGGGACCCAGCACGGTCGGCTGCCGGGGAGCCGCCGGCCCTGCGCCCCTGCCGTGGCCCGGGTGAGTGGTGGGGAGAACATCGTCAGCAGCCCACGGCCCGCCGCCCCTCGTCCCGCGGCTGCCAAAACCAGCGAGGCGGGCAAGAGCCCGCGGGTGGGAAACGTGGATGGGCAGTGATGCTGAAAGGCCGCCCACGGGGAGATATCCCCTTCCTCCTCCAGTAATACTCAATAAAATACTCCTCCTCTTTGGAGGAGGGGCTGCATTTTGCACAGCATAACTAAATACATTCATCTGTGCGTATATACATTCAATACATTTTAACCTGCCGCCGGGACGGGCAGCGAGCCCCCCTGCAGCCCCGCTCACCGCAGGAGGCAGGCGCGAGGTCCAGCCTCGGCTCCGGCTGATTTTTACCGTTTTCACCTAGGAATGAGTAGCGAGAGACCCAGGAGCAGATGTTTAGGAGAGCAATTGTCTGCTAAATACTTGGGTGTCAGGGGGATTTCGACACTCAGTGAATCAGGCAGGAAAAGGGTCTGGGGTTTGAGGCTGCAGGTTTTTGACTGATGGCCTCCCGAGGGGATCCTCTGGGCTCCCCTGCATGGAGCGGAAGAAGAAGCACCTCCCAGCCTCGCAGGGCCGTTGGAGACCTCCTGGTCTAAGACCCCATGGTGCTCCATGGTCATGGAGACAGGCGCAAACCTCAGGAACAGGTACCAGCCGTGTTTCCTAAGGTGCGGCAACTCTATGGATGAGAAACGAGTCCCTGCTCTCCAGAATCTAGGCTCTGACCAAATTGAAAAAAATAATAACCACCTGTATGTCACTGTCTTTGAAGGCTACTCATTGCTCTGCTTCAGGAAAACCTCACGTCACACAGCATTTTCCATTACCTCCCGCTGACTCCTGGCCGTCGGTCCCCATGTCCTGGATATCAGCTGAGCCCTGCTGTAGCGTCCCACTGTTTTCCTCTCGCTTTGCTTTGGGAAATACAAAGCACAAGAAATGGACTGATGGAGCAGTTAGTGATGATAATTAGGTTTTAACGGTTGCAGATTGGCAGCAGATTTTCAGAGCAGATTAAAAAATCGCTTGTTTCTTTAGTCATGTACTTTTCATTGCATCCTGCGTGACTGCTCGCTCAAATTTGTCCCAAACTCTGAATTACTCCGAGTCACTGTTACAACTACCATAGGTTAGGAATTTTGGCTGACACACACATAGTACATCCCGTTATTCACAAGGCTATACATAAAATAAAGCTTTTCTCACCAAACACTTGAAGAAAGGCAGCCTTGTACCTTACCTTCGCATTGCTTCTCTCCATCAAAATCCCCACGAGCTATGTCCTCCACCAACGAATTTCTATTTTCCTCCTGATTCTCTTTTGCAGGTGGAGCGTCAGGGCTCATTTCCGCATTGGCATAAGGAACCACCGTCCCAACAGATTTCGCTATTTCATCGATGACACCGATGACCTGGAGTGGGTCCTTCTCCGGCGCTATGCTCCCGTTGCACTCGGGCATGGTGGATGCTGCTGGGACTTCTTCTGTCATGCTTCGAGCCGTGCTGCGCTGCCGACCGGGGCCGTGCAGTGCCGGGGGCCCCGCTCCTGCGCCCCGGGGTGGGGAGCGCTGCGCCTCACCCCTTCTCCCCCGGGGGGGTTTCGGTCCCCTGCACAAACGGTCAACGCACGTCTCCGCTCCTGCGGGCGCTGCAGCGGAGCAGGGACCACGGTGGCACCATCAGATGTGCCGAGGGCTTGCCAGCGGGCTCTGGCCACGGGGCGATCCAATCAGCACCTCGCTTGTTGCTGAGCCTTGTCCCGTTGCATAATTAAATGCACCATTTTAATTTACATAAACAAACAATCTGAAGCAAGGAAGCTTTTGTTTTGGCATGGAGCGCGGGTCTTTCAGCATGTCAGCTCCGTGGTAATAAACAGAGATTTTGTACTCTGGGCACAACGGCTCTTTGTGTCTCTGCCTGGTCACAGGGACGACGATTGTTCTG
Organism: Himantopus leucocephalus; assembly: GCA_003993805.1. Classification (NCBI taxonomy): domain Eukaryota; kingdom Metazoa; phylum Chordata; class Aves; order Charadriiformes; family Recurvirostridae; genus Himantopus; species Himantopus leucocephalus. The sequence continues at coordinate 41,182,932 of RSEF01000007.1, read as the reverse complement.
ACCCCTAATCCCCGGAGGGTGACCACCTTCCATAGCGCTGCTGCCACCTAACCCGCTTAACATTCCCCATCGGGTTTGTGTGCCGATAAACCTCGCCGTGCCGCTGGCCGGACAATGAAGGCATTTTGCACTTGTCAGGGAACAAAAGGGCTGTTCGGGAGGGCACATGCCCCGCACACGGCGCAGCGCCCGCGCACGGCCACGCGTGTTTCGCAGGCAGGGCTGCGGCCGCTGGGTGCCCAGCGCCTGCGGTTCCCCGCGCAGTGACACGCACCGCGAGGGCTCAGCCCTCGGGGACAGGACTGGAAGGTGAAAACCAGAAGCACGAGCCAAAGTGATGTTCTGTGACGAGGTGTGAGCCAAGAGGGAGGTGGGGCAGTAGAAACTCTCTTTAAAGGAATATAAAAGTTCAAGGGATGAGATTAGCGCTTACATCCGTAGTTATTGGTCAGACCTAAGGCCAGGAGGAGTGAGAGGGGAGGTTTTACAGAGGGAAGCGGGAGGATCGCCACAGCAGCACCACGGCATTCTCTGACCGGAGCTGAACTCGTCTCAACCCTGGTGCCCAAAGCCAGGTTTACGTAAGAGCGTAATCTTCTGCTGTGAATGACTTTTTGTGTTCGCACAATACAACATTTTTGACATCTTTGGGCTTTAGGATTTGGAAATCCTCTTGTCGTGTTCAGGCCTTGATTAGAAATGGACCCAAAGCCTTTCCACTGTTTTTGTTCATCTGTGAATTTGCATTTTTAAATCAACAACTTTTCATCATTATCATGAAAATGAGTTTGGTGCAATTAATTTATAAAATCAACCTTTTGCTGGAAAAATTTGTCCAAGAAGAATGGCTGATGAGGTTTGACAGTGAGCTGACCACAGGCAGTGGTAGGTGCCCTCAGGAGGAGAGGCTGGGTACACGGCACTGGCTGACAGCTGGAAAGGGAAATCGTAGAATCACAGAACAGTTTAGGTCGGAAGGGACCTTAAAGACCATCTCATTCTACCCCCCTGCCCTGGGCAGGGACACCTCCCCCCAGCCCAGGTTGCTCCAAGCCCCGTCCAACCTGGCCTTGGACACCTCCAGGGATGGGGCAGCCACAGCTTCTCGGGGCAACCTGCGCCAGGGGCTCACCGCCCGCACAGGCAACAATTTCTTCACAATATCTCATCTACATCTCCCCTCTTCCAGTCTGAAGCCATTCCCCCTCGTCCTATCACTCCATGCCCTTGTAAAAAGTCCCTCCCCAGCTCTCCTGGAGCCCCTTTAGGGACTGGAAGGTTACTTGCTATTCTTATCAAGCTATTTCCATATTCCTGAGATAATCCAAAGGACCCTGCAGGTGATTTCTCATTCAACAGGTCCTGTCCCCAGGGTTTCCCTTGGTGCGGAAACACCACAACAAAGGTTTCACAGCCAGGACTCGCCTGAGCATCCCTGCTGTGCCGTCAGCCCGGAGCTGTGCTGCCCAGCGTACCTGGGAGAGCTGCAGGCGACAGAGGCAGCGCCGACCTGGGGTGCACCAGCCCAGGCACAGCCAGACGCCCACGCTGCCCGTCTGCGCCGCCACCTCGCTCTGTGCAGGGGAGCGGCGGGGATGCCCTGCTCCGGCCCCGCACGGGCCAGTCTGGCTCATCACTGACCCAGCGGTGGGCACCAGGGCAGAGCACGGATGTGGCCATGGCAGGGGGTGCGGGGCCACGGCCACCCCGGGATGGGCACCGCAGCCTGCTCACTGCAGCCACACAAATCCTGCACCGGGGCTCAAGTGTGGGGCAAACTCCAGGCTTCACGCTGGAAATAACCCAAAGCTGAAAACACGGCACCAGGCTTGGCAAGCGTGAGCCCCGCTGAGCTGGGAGCCGTGCCAGCTCCCCGGGGACAGGGACAGGGATGGGGACAGGTCCTCTCTCCCTGTCTCCCCAGGGACCTGTCTGCCTGAACTAGAACCACAGAATCATCGCATCGTCCAGGTTGGAAGGGACCTTTAAGCTCATCAAGTCCAACCATCAACCTGACACTGCCAAACCCACCACTACGCCATGTCCCTCAGCACCACGTCTGCCCGGCTGTGAAATACCTCCAGGGATGGTGATGACTTCTTGATTGCAAGAAGATATTGAGACAATTTTAGGTGTTTCCTGGTGCTATCTATTGGTTACCTAACCGATTCTTGACAGTTCACATTTTCCCAAATGAGCGCCTCGTGATCGAAGCACGATTTGCATGAACCTATTACAAACCATTTTCCGTGTGACCTTTAACGCAGGAAGTTTCCGTTCGAGCTATCCTTTGCTAAAATTTCAGAGGCGTTTGGGCACAGCAGGGATTTGAAAGTCAGTAAGGTACATCATCATCACCCCAGCAATTCCAATTCATCCCAGAAATAGGAAGAGGCCGCCGTGGCAGGGGGTTGCAGGGGGGTTGCAGGGCTCTGTGGTACTCTCTGCTCCCCAAATTCTGCTCCAGCCCCAGGTTCCTGGGAGCAGCTCATGCATGCGCCTGCCCGGCCGGGGCGGCACGCACACCACACACAGTCACCGCAGCAGCACTAGAGCAGAACCCGTGCGACCCAGGGTCACCATGGGAGGTACAATGCCACCCGAAAGCTGGGGCAGAGTGACAGACACGGTGGCACGGGAGGCAAACATTCCCACCACCGTGCACAGCCAGGAGGGATTACATTTTGCTTGAACCCCAAAAGAAAAACTCCTGCTGATCACGGCAACAAGCTACAAACAAGAGTTTCCATTTTGTCAGCAAGGTAAATACCTTGTGTTTATGAAAAAAATGTGCCTTGGGATTCCTTCTCTGCAGAAAATTTCAGAATTTTGACTTTTCACCCAGCGGGAGGGATGAAAGGAAAGGCAGAAACACGGGCGTTCCCCTGGCAGAGCCGTGCCAGGCAGCAGCCCGCCCAGCGTGTCCTCGGCGCAGGGATGCTGCCGCCACCCCGGTGCTGCCCCGGCCACGCTTGGCTTCAGAGGGGACCTGCAGGAGGAGCAGCGTGTTTCCTCTGAAAAACAGGAATACACGCCAGAGTGCTGCAGCGAGGGCACGTTAGTTACAAACCGTGGGCACAGGCAGAGCAATTCAAGTTTTGACAGTGTTAAAAACAGTCAGCTGCTGCTTTCTTCCCAGCAAACACGGCGCACGGGGCCCGAAGGGATGGCTGGTGAGGGGGGAGCAGCTCCCGCCTGTTCGGAGGCGTTTTGCCCGCACAGGTTGTTCTCCCCAGACCGCCCCCAGGAGCTGGGGAGACACCCGCCACCCCCAGGTCATGACGGGGACTGGGAGCCTGGAAGCTGCTCGGATGCTGCCGCATCCCCAGGGGGATCTTTAAGCAGGCAGAGCTCACAGCTGGGCTTGGGAAAAGGAAAAAGTACCCGCGGGTTCCTCCTGCCACAGGAACACAGCTGGCCAAAAACACCTCTCAAGGCAAGCAAAACATCTTGTTCGCACAAACCTGAGGTGGTGTCATTTCTGCCTCTTTAAGCTTTAAAAAAAAAAAAAAAAAAACAACAAACCCACCTGTACTGAAAGGAACTTTATGGCTGTGGACTGTTCCGCAGCAGAGCATCACCAGAACAGCCGCGCTCTCCCGGACACTTCCATCTGCACTGGAGGAGCTCCTGTCCCCACTGGGGCATTTCTCGGCCGTGCATTGGCATTGCCAATGGCAGTGATGTGGCATCGCCGTCCCCTGTCACAGGTCACCAGCTTTGCACCGAGTCTGCAAGGGCCTCGGGGCTGGGGCTGGTCGCACGGGCTCGCTCTGGGCTGCACTGGCTTGGTCCCGCTGCGACGGCCATTTCTGTGACCTACCAGGTGAGTTCGCTCTGCTTTTGCTTATCTGTGTGTGGCACAACCGTAGTTTTATGCAGACAACAAGCAGCTGGTCTGTGCTGGCAGCACGGCAATGAATTCTTGCCTTTTGCCTTGCGGTGGCAGGCAGGACAGACCCAGGCGCCCGCGATAACTGCGTTTCGTGATCTTCTTCTCAGTGCTACGAAAGCTGGGTGCAACCAGCCACCGCACATGAAAACTTCTAAAACAGCTGCATGAGAAAGGAAACGCGGGTACGAGAGCAGAAATGAGCAGAGCAGAACGGCACACGAAGGCAGCCACGCAGCCGCCCCTGAGAACGAGCAGGAAAGCGGGCGCTGATGGGATGGTCGTCTGCTCCAGGCACGGCTGAAATGGAGCAAATCCCGGAGTGTGCAGACACATGGGCAAAACAGAGAAATGCAGGAACTCTGCGCGTATTTCAGCAGCTTCCAGGGCTGGACCGTCAATCTGCGAGGGCAGAGCTTTCGCAGGACAGTGCAGCCTTGAAGCCAGAATGATTTTCCACTGGACTTGAAATGTTCCCAGTGGAAGCCACAACCTGTCTCATGGTTTTGTGGAAAAAAGTTCCACAGTAGAAATTACAGGCCAAGAGAGCCCACCAAAAAAAAAAACCCAAAAAACCCTGGGATATTGCAAAGGTCTTAGGGAAAGGGGCACAGCCGGCTGGAGAGCCGCAAGCCAGCACGGGCGAGGGGGAGAGGTCTTGGGGCAGCAGCAGAGGCACTTCTGAGGGCGGTGAGCCCCTGTGGCAGGTTGCCCCGAGAAGCTGTGGCTGCCCCATCCCTGGAGGTGTTCAAGGCCAGGTTGGACGGGGCTTGGAGCAACCTGGGCTGGTGGGAGGTGTCCCTGCCCAGGGCAGGGGGTGGAATGAGATGGTCTTCAAGGTCCCTTCCAACCCAAACCATTCTGTGATTCTATGATGATTCTTGTCCCTTGGAGAAGGTCGCTGGAGCCACAGGGACCAGCAGCGGGGCTGTGCCTGCATCCCCCAGCACCGCGCTGGCCCCATCGCCGGGCCAGCGCCGTGAGGCTCTGCTGCTAAAGCAAAGAGGCTTTGCCAGCTCCGGCACTGGAGATGCCGCAGCTCGCTCTGCACTGCGGTGGGTCAGGCCAAAAGAGTTGGGACCCAGATATTCCCCTCGCCTCCAGTGGGCTGTCTGCCTGCTCACTGCTGAGCAGGGGCTGAGTGCCGCGGCTGTTTCTTGCCCGGATTTGGTGCAGGGTATTGAGTTCAGGCAGGGGTTGCCTAGACCTGGGCATGGGGCAAGACCCGGTTAAGCGGTTAAGAACCCTTACATGGTCAGGCTCAGTAGCACTCAGCAAATTAATTAAAGTTTTAGGTTTAAAAAGAAATTGCATTCTTCAGAGCAGCCACACTTCTTTCTGCAGTAAACTCGCGTTGTCCCCTTTATCCACAGGGGATAAGAAGATAAAAGGTAAACCTGTGGCTGTAAACCACAGGTAAACCCTTCATCAACCCCACGATCAGTGAGAACACCTCCTCTGCTGAAGGTCCAGAGCACCTTCCCTGGGAACCACAGCGTCACCAGGCAGCGCCGCCCCAGCACCCACTCTCCTCCTGCCCCGGCACCCTTCCCGACTGCTCTCTGCGAGCAGAAATGCCATTTTAAAAGAGCTTTCTCATTCGTTTTGCTCTCTGAGCTGTTGGGGTTGCTGGTGAGCTCCCTCCTCTCCGCAGAAGGCTGGGGCACGGTGGATGTCGGCCCCACAGAGCCCGTCACCCACATCCTGTTTGCGATCGCGGCCATGAACATGTCGTGTTGTCGCCTTGTAGCAAAGCACGCTCTCACCGCTGCTGGAAGAGCATCATCTATTTGGTCTTTCTTAAGGCCTTTCTTAAGCTTGTTGGGTGTCCAGGCTCATTCAGCCTTTCCACACTGCAAGCAAGCACGTATCTCCCAAGGTATGTCAAACTGACTTTCCATACCAAAAGGAATCACTGCTTCGGACCATAAAGCTGCATTAGTTTCCACCAGAGATGCAGCTTTAGGGAGTAGATTTCATACAGCGTTTTAAATACCCTTTTTTCCCCTCTACAAAGCAAGGCGGAGGATGCAGGCCGTGACCAAGGCCCCCTGTCCAGCCCCTCCTCTGCCACTGGGTCTCCAGAAACCAACTGCAACGAAGGCAAAAGGAGACTTTAACTCAGGAGCTGTAGGGGGAAAGCGAAGCAGGTCCCGCTCAGGCTGACACATCTTTATTGGTCTCTGCAGATAGGTCGGCCCACACGCTCCAGGGCAAAGAGCTCTGGCCTGACGTTGGGCACGCACTGATTTTTACCCAAGGGAAAGAGTCCGTAGCACCAGTGGGCAAAGCTTCAACCCTCCGGTCAGACACCTTGGGCTTGGAATATTTTGTCTTCTGACACAAATGCATGCAACACTCGTGGGTCCAACTACTCCTTGGCCAGGCAGAGCGAGGAGCGCTCCTGCTCCAGAGGAGCAAGGCACCTCCAGCACCCACAGCCACCTGCAGCAACACACCGGACTTCGAATCATAGAATCATAGAATGGTTTGGGTTGGAGGGGACCTTAAAGACCATCTCGTCCCACCCACCCTGCCCTGGGCAGGGACACCTCCCACCAGCCAAGGTTGCTCAAAGCCCAGTCCAGCCTGGACTTAGACTGGCTGGAAATGCCCACGCATTTCTGCAGCGATGGGCACAGCTCTGCCCCAGCTGCCAGCCCGGCACCCGGAGCCCCGTGTCCCCACTGCGATGCCTGGCCGAGGTTAGGGTCCCTTTCTAGGTGCGGGAGCTGTTTGTGCTCTGTGGGGCACTACGACAACATTCACCAGATTTTCTGGTTATTGAGCCCACAGTTGCTTTCGGACACCCATATGCCTGCCTTTAACTCCACAGTTTGTCCAAACAGAAATAATCTCTTTTCTTTTTTTCTTTCAGCTGGTGTTATTGGCAAAGAAAAGTAAAACTCTACCTTGAGACATCAAATCACAGGCAAAAATCTTGATGTCTAGCAATGAGCTCCAGAGCCCAGACCAGCACTGAAGTGGACCAGCCTGGGCTGCCGGGCTGGCTTCAGCTCCGTGCGGTGTGGGGCCAAAGCCCACCTCTGGGCCAGGGGGTAAACCCACGGCAGAGGGGCTCAGGCGCTGCACTGTGGGTGTTCGGTTCAGCAGCATGGACAGAACATCGCTCCCATACGTGAAAACCTCGCGAGCCGGTCTCCTGATTGCCCTCCGGCTCTCCCGGAGACTTGCCGTGTTACCACCTACTTAATCCCTTTAAGAGAAATTACAGACGCCAGTAGAGATTCTGCTGCCTTAGCAACGTGCATTAATCAGAGAAGCATTGGGAACAGGTTGTTTTTCTTTGGGGTTCATCTCGGAGGGAAGCTGTTGGGTTTAGCCTGAGGTTTCTGAAAAGACCAGGAAATCCTGCCACGGCAGCACCTGAGTGGTAAACAACCGCATGGTCTGCTCGGTCAAAAGACGAATGAGTCACACAAGGTATTTAAATTATATTTAAAGTTCTTCCAATTGTATTTGAAAAACATAATTAGGTTGCTTGGGCTGAACAAACAGCCTATGTCTGTGTCGCCTGAGAGGGAAATAAAATTTCTCTTTTTCTTCACATCTATGCCCGTATTTACTAAATCACTTCACATAAGCTATCAAGTTAATCTGACTGCCCGAAGCCTCTGCTCCTGAAGAAATGCGAACAGCTAATGATCTTCCTGCCGATGCACAGTGGGAACAGCCACCACGGGGCATCTCCTGCAGCCCCCGGGTGTGCAGAGGGACCGTGTCCCGGGCACGTCCCTCTCAGTAGTGCCACCTGCCACCGCGTCCAGGTGCGGAACAATGCTGCTTGTCCCTGCAGGACAATCCTCTCCCTTTACCTCTCTCGCCGTAAAGAGGTCAAATGGATCTGAGCTATACAGTTACATCACTGTAAGTGGATGAGTACTTTCTCAAATATGGTAAAACTCTGGTCAGGTGACTTGAGCGCCATGCCCTCCGGGGGTGCGGTGAGACGCCGGCATGCCAGGGGCTCTTGCCGAGCTGACAGGGTGCAGCTGAAAGCGCTGCTTCTGCTGAGCAGAGTGCCGCCGCATCGGCAGAGCCCCGCAGAGCCGCGCGGGAAGCGGCAGATGCAGAGAGACCCGCCGCCCCTTGCTGGCTGCCCGCTGCCCGCACCCTCCTCACCGCAGCTGCTGCCGCCGGCCCCTTGCCTCCCCCCGAGCCCCGCAGACCTGCGCTCCTCGCCCTTTCCCCGGGCAGCGCTCTGCCTGCGGGGTTCACCAGCCCGTTCGCACCTCTGCCCACTGCCGCCGCCCCTCCACCCCCCTCCCCTGCATCCGCGAGAGGAGCCCACCCGGGTGCACGGTGCCCGGGGCACCCTGCTCCGCACACGCCGAGCCGCTCAGGGCAGCCAGCGCACGGACACCGGCTTCACGGACACCGGCGCAGCAGAAGGGCCCGGGGCTGCGTGCGTGCTCAGGAGGGTCCTTTCTACTCCAGATCCCCTGGAACAAGACAGGTTTGGCAGGACACGGGGTGTCGGCCACAGGCAGAGAGTGCAGCTGGCCGGATCACAACTGATGAACCCAGTTGCTGCAGGGCTTATACGATGGCTGCGAAGAGATGCGAAAGCGATGGCAGCCGGCACTTACTTCGTAAATCTGTCTGTCGATGCTGTCAGCACGGCTGCCCGGAGGAACCCACCCCTGCTTTGGAGACTGGGAAGCAGGTGGTGGAGTTCACCCTTTCTTTTCCCGACACAGTATCGAGCGTGCACGTCCTCGAGCGGCGGCCACGTCTCAGGGCAATGGCGTGGGCACCGGCCACACACGTGCCAGGGGAGTTGGCAAGTGTGCTCCTGGCCCGCTCCAGCACACCCACGTAGATCACCCACTGCAAACCACGGGTAAACCTCTGCCCTTCACTTCAAAACATTACTGCCCGGGGCCTCTCTCTGTCATACACTCCAGGCTCCATCCTCTTTCTAACGGGACCCTGTCACTGGTTTTAGTAGAAGCACTCGCTTTATTAAAGACCTTTGGGAGACTGTGACTTCGGCAACAGGAAATAAATAGCTATCAATTTTGCATTCAATTAAAAACTGTTATTAACACTAAAGTATGCTGAGGAAGTTCTGCAAAGGTTCTTCACTTTTCAGAGTCAGTCATTTTTCACGTTAATGAAGAGGTCTGCAGTGTGCTCTGATTAAAAATTAAAATAATTAAAAACCCCAGAGCATTTCAGATATCATCAGTCCTGTTGTAAGGTTGCACGAGGAGAGGAAAAATGCAGCGCCACCACATTTCACCCACCATGTGCTTCTGGGTGAGCTGCTGCCCCGGGTCCCAGGCCACGCAGCGGTCCCACGTGCAGAGACCCAGACATCGAGGATGACACATGCCATATCAGACCCGACTTTCTTCCTCTTCCACCGCCCGGTGAAGGCCTGGAATGAACTTCAAAAGGTGCTTTCGGACACTGGATCGCCTGCTTTTCCGCGGGAGGGTCCCAAAACTACTGGTGCAGCTGCTGCCCTCCCAGAGCGGGGACATGGACCCGCTGCTGGCCAGGCTGATGCTGCGGTTCCTCCGCAAGGAGGACCTGCTGGCAGCATTGTCCCCATCCCGGGGGAAGAAGCAGTCGTCGTCCATGCTCGACTGGCGGCTCAGGCTCTCTGCTGCTGAATCCTCGAAGGCGCCACTCTGGTAGAAGCTGTCCTCGCTGTCGAGGGTCATGGAGCTCAGCCGGCTGCGGGAGCTGCTCTCGCTGGAGAAGCGAGGCGTCCTCAGAAAGGGGGGTCCTGGCGTGCTGCAGCCACCAAGCAAGTCGGACTCATCCAGCTCCAGTGCACCCAGCAGAGCGTTGTCGTTCACCTCCCCTGGAAGCAGAAGCCGAAGAGGAGCGTTATTTACAGCCCAAGGCCCGAGAGCGGGACGCCCGTGCCAGGGTGGTGCAGGGGAACGTCACGCTCAACATCTCGGCAGCCCCTTTCCCCAGTGGGGAGCGATTTCCCGGCTGCGGGGTGCTCTCTGCCCCTGCCACCCCCCCAAACGCAGAATCAAAGCTGCTCCCTGGGCAACCCATAAAAACCCCAACCAAATCCATCTCTCCCCAATAAGTCCAAAAACAAGAATGGGAAAAAACTTTGCAACCCATGTCAACACCTGTCCTAGAACTCATGCAAAAGAGCCTTTGGTCTGCATTAACCAAGCAGCGTCCAAATCCATTACTCCCAGAAAAAAAAGGCTTTCCCGGGGCCAGCCCCATGCATTCCGTAACAGGGGAAAAGGAAAGCAAACGAAAATCAGATTAAAGAATTGCTTTTTACTGATTAGAGCGCGTTTTCGCAGAAGGACACATCATCGCTGCGGTTTCCGACCCGGAAAGGCGGACGTACCGTGCAGCAAGCGCTGTTCCTGTGAGAGCAGAGCGCGCAACTCCACCCACTTCTGCCGCAGGGTTTGCTGTGGAGGGGAGAGAGGGCTCCGTCACTCGTGCACTTTCGCAGAACCATAAAACACTTGCACAGAAAACAGCCTCTCTAGAAAGTACAGGTCACCTACAGGAAGCGTTCCTATGTCCTTCTTTTTACTGAGACAGTTTTCCCAGAGTTCAGCAAAGTTCTTCCAGAAAGCACAAGTCCACTCATGTCCTGGGTGCTCTGGCTGGGGTGATTTGACAAGATTTGACCTCTGATTTGACAAGAAGCCTGAAACCCGGCGAGCGTGCCGCTTGCCCCCAGCCCCCAGCGCAGACACCAGCCCCCCGGCAGCTCCGGAGCCACCAGCCGGCAATGGGCACCCCCTCCTCCGTCCGTCCTGACTGCAGCGGCATGGGCACAGCACAGCGCACCGTCCCCGACCCCACGTTCACAGCACACCACCCTGGCTGCCCTCGCAGCCTCTGCGTGCCATGTGCCAGCCACCGGGGAGCAAGGAATTTCTTTCCCTCTGTTGCACATCAGCTTTTGATACAGCAAATGAACCGCTGCACAGCTGAGTCAAAAGAAGAAAACCAAAAAGCACATGAACCTCCACCTGTAGATAGCCGCAGTGGGCACTTCCCCAGTAATCTGCATGAACCCGACGCTCCTCAGACACCCAAACCGGCCCAGCGAAGCTTGTGTCATCAATCCTGTTACTGCATTCACATTTTTCACTCGTTTCTGCATTTTGGAGCAATCAATCACAAAACGAAGACCACGGCCCGGCTGCAGGGTGGCAGGCACTGGGATGCCCTGCAGGCAGCACCGAGATGCCCAGCGAGCCTCCAGCACCCCGCGGGGGCCGGGCAGCCCCCAGCAGCGGGAGGAGGGGGTGGCACGAGGGGTCTCCCTGGGGCTCCGTCAGTCTACTGCGCAGGAGCCATTTCCAGGGGCACAGGGAAACACGCCTTTTCCCAGCTGCTCTTCTCAGGGAATCCCTTCCTGGAGGATCTGGACATGCTCTGGCAGAGCGCTGGTGTGTCAGGGCTGACTGGCGCAGGGCAGCCGTTGCCAAATCGGAGGCAGGGGGTGGCCCCAGCTTCCCGCCTGCTGCCTTCCTACAGCTCTTCAACAGGCTCGCCCGCCAAACAGGAGCTATGACTGCTTTTAGGGAGAATTCATCCGGAGAAGTCTGCTCTTACCATCTCTCCACAAGGTTGAATAAAATAGTTTTTAGACTTTTATAATTCAACAAAACTTAGGAAACTGTGTGCAAGAGATGCTGAGGAGTTCCCCGAAGGTTTTCTCCATCTGGACCCAACCAAAAGAGCAACCACCTCCTAGTGCTGGTTTCTCCCATCTAACTGAACTGCAATAGCGGTGGGACTGTCAGGACAACTGGTGTGCGGAGAGGGTACCTGCTAACGGCTGGATGCCCGTTCCACCAGCATGGCAGTGGTGGGGGCGGAGGGGCGCGTGTCCCAGTCCCTGTGCCTTGTGTGGGCTGCGTCCCCAGGGCAGGACACGCGTGTCCAACCACACGGGCAAACCCGGGGTGCTTAGCACTTGCAGGCACGGTGCCGTCACACTGCGGTGACAGGGGTTTGCAGCGACTGGGCACACCCTTCAGTAAGGCATCCGAGACAGTTATAAACAGAATTAGGTTCTTTCCACTGCAGCCCCAGTGCCGTGCGAGCGCAGGGCTGGGCACACACCCCTGTTTCACTGGGTAACGACGCTTGTCGCAGGGCTTTGGCACTTCTGGGAAACAGCTGTTATCGAAAAACTCCCCTTTTGAAACAGAACATTTCACAGTAGATTTTGAGATTTTGGCTTTATAATTTCCCTAGGAAGGGGGGGGAGCATTTCTGGTGACTTTACTGGTTATTTCATCCAGATTTCTAAGGGACCAGACCAAACAGCTTGCCATGGAGCACTGACCGTGGCCAGGATGGGATGGGAGCATCCTGCTGAAGCACTCCCACTAACACAGCAGTGGACTCTCTGTCTCTGGGGTCTGGCTCGTTTCTCGCCATGTCTATACTAGCCGGCCGGCTGGGTGGTCTCAGCATCCCCAACCACCGGCCCGGCTCCCGCCAGCCTTGGGCACCGGGGACACGGTCACACGCAGCTCCGGCACTCGCACCGGTCTCCCAACGCCTACCTTTACATCACTTATGGCATCACCGGCACGCAGCAAACTGCAGCACCCAGTGCTGCACTCTTATAAATGCAGCGCAAACCAAATTAAATAAACATTGTTTTAAACATGTTAAATACTAAACACGAAATCACCCCCATGGCAGGACTTATATTTTATAGGCAATGGCACATATGACAAACCCTGTCCATGCTGCCCAGCTCTGGCAACCCGTTCGGCATGAGGTTTATTGCAGCCAGATTCATTTTTAATGCACTTTTAAAAGCACCATACTCCTGTGCGGAGGGTTTTGGCATAGAGGTGCCATAGAGAAAACCCACTCACTCCGGTCAACAGAGTTGCAGCTTTGGAGAGCCCCGGCCCTCGCGGCGCCTGCGGCACTGCGGCTGCACCGGGGTGAGCAGAGAGGCACACTGCGGCACCGGCACCCAAAAACCATCTCCCTGCCCGGCCGCCTCGGACCCGGCGGGGAGAACGGAAGTTCTACGAGTCAGAGGTGCCGTCAGCGTGCCGTCCCTAAGGAGCCTGAGCTCTGCTTGTGAAAGCCTGCCTTCCCTTTTTGCTAAATATAGCGTACATTAAAATACGCTGTTCGGTCCTTACAGGGGAGGATCGCCTACCAGCTGCACACGGCCGAGACAGAGACAAACAGAAAGATTGTGGGTGGAATTATTACCAAAAAAATATACAGAAAATATTACAGGGACCACAGCCGGGGCTGCTGGCAGCGGGGGACACACGGGTGTCTGCCCCCTGCCAGGACACCCACCTACCCCCATTAGCAGCAGCTCTACAACAGCGCTCTGCGTTCAACAACGGATTAATTAATTAATTACATTACCTTCAGTAACTGCAGCTTGGTCTCGAGCTCCATTTTCCGCAGAAACATGGCCCCGTTGATGGTCTCTAACCTGTAACGACCAGGCGACGTTGGCACCGGCTCTGCACAACCGGAGCCCCGGGGATTTCTGCCCCTCGCACAGCACGGGACTGCGAGAACCTCTCTTGGCTTCCAGCGGGGGAGACTGTTCAGCTAAAAACCATTTGAAGGAGGGACGCCTACCTTAAATAGTTCCCTGAAGACTTTATCAAGTCTACTATTTGCTTGTGACTAAAACCATCAGTGTTCACACCGTTGATACTGGCGAGGATGTCGCCTGTTAGAGACACAGAGGCAAAAATGAGCATCCACAGCACACACACACCTTCCACGTGCTCTACAATAAAACTAATCCAGAGGAAAGCAAATAAGGCCGCCCACAGCAGGAGCAAAACATGAATAGTTACCCATTTGAAGGCCAGAAAGATGGGCAGGACTTTCTTCTTGAATTTTGCAGACGCAAGTGCATACCTCCAGGGAGTTATCATTTTGGTGCGGAAATCTAATAGTCTGTAAATGCCAAAGTGACAGCGTTACCGATATTAAACCCATGAAAACAACTTAAAAAATAATAGGTTTTTTACACATTTTTAAAATAAGGCTGTGATGAGCAGGGTGTGTTATCATACAAGTGAGAACATCAAAATGTTATAACCCGATAATTAGACATTGCATTCTCACGGCAGAGAACTGCAGACACCTGCCTGTACATTGCTTTTGCAAAAAATAATTTTAAAGCAAGTTTGTTGCTCGTTTATCAAAAACTCAGTAACTTCAGCCGAGAATATCTGTTAGCAGATAGGTGTGCAGATTGCTTTCTGGAAGGCCGTTGCGCATTCCCAGCCCCAGCACGGCAGGCTGTGACTCGGGCTTCTCGAGGGATTGACCCCTCCCCATGGGAATGCTGCGGGAAGGCATGGGGCTGCCAGGGAGGTCGGCTCCCAGTGAGACCTGAAAAGCAAGGAGAGTCGAACCTACTTTTGCTCTTTTGGTCTCTTAAATTCGTTACCCACACACATCCCCACACCCCCTAAAAAGTGCTTTTTATTCTTGGCTTACACATTAAGTAATTCTAAGTGTAAATCCATCATGTGATTATCAGTGCTGACACGTATTTAGAAAAATGCAAAAGTAGGCGATGCAACCTGACCAGATCTTGCAATGACAGGAAATGTCTTCTTGGTTACATGCAAATGTCAGTATTTAGCCACATCTTCCTACCAAAATTTAAGACTGAAGCTGAACTTCCCGAAAGCCTATGACAGCCACATCTAACCCAGATATAAGAAGTCACGTTAGATTCCCAAGTTTCTCAGTCAGTGCGGAACAAATAGCGATGAAGACCAGGTGAGTTCAGGGCTTATCTGGCCAAATCCCACCAATGCAGTGATTTCAGCTAGCAGTAGACCAACAGTAAAACTTCTGGCACCAAAGAGCACCAAGTGACACATGAGGGTCTTGGAGGACATGCCACAGCAGGTCACACGTGCCTTTTTTTTTTTTTTTTGAGCTATTTCAGAGTGGTAGGTCTCACCTACCAACCCGAAAGATCGGGCCAGCTTGAGCGATACGAGCTGGACAAGCAGGATGGGACTCATCACACCTAACTGGAGCCGTCTGGACAGAGCTGTCTCAACGTCCCCACCAGAGCCACCGGGAGAGGCAGACATCTCCAGGGTGTGACTGATGACTCCAAGAGAAGCGCTCCAACCAGCAGGATGGACTTCCCCCTCCTGTACCTTCTTCTCCTCACAGACTGTGGGAGACAGCTGGGCCATGGTTTTGGAGGTGACACCTAGCTTTTAGGTGGCTGCAGCGAGGGCAGAGATGTGCTACAAGAGCATCTGCTCTGCAAACATTTAGGGACTTTGGGAACCGCACGGTGTCCGTCTCGCCCCCAGCCTCTGGTCCGCCAGTGGGAAGTAGGAGAAGCAGCGGTAACACGCGAGAAGCTCTGGCATTCGGCCATCACTGCAGTTCTCATGAGCTCCCTGCAGATGGAAGACCTAGAGTTTCACATCATCTTATTCTGGTTTGCCTAAATTTAACTTGTAGTAATGAAATTACAGCTTCTAAATAATGGCTTATCATTAGTATCAGACAGATGCTGCCTTTCTGTAGCCCGGACTTTCTAGTGAAGTGCTCATGCTGAACGTACATTCAGGAAGAAAATGTGCCAAGAACAATTATTTTTAATCAGAATGTCACATATAATGAAAATTTGCCCTGACAATTTATACAAAAGCCCAATAATTGACTCAATTATCCTCCCTTCTGAAAGCTCTCCACTGTTCATGAGCTGAACGCTTACCCGCTCATTAGTCACAGAACCAAATTTGAAAAAGTTAAGCTTTTCCTAATACACTAATTTCACTGAAAATACTGTTTTCCCTTTGTGCACAGATATAGGCAAGCACTTTGAAGATGCCCTGCCGCCGCCGCAATCGAACTGCGGGGTGACGAGGGAGGGTCTGGTGGGCATGTGCTCACGGGTCCCGCCGGCAGGCAGAGCTCTGTGGTATTGCCACAATCCACTGCCCCAAAACGGTGTCCATTTATTCCTGGGACTATTTTTTATTTTTACCTGGGATTTTAGCAGGCCTACTTACCTTTCAAACAAAAAATCTATGTAACAAAAATCTCCCATTAGCTGTACTCCTGGTAAGATTCTGGTTTTCCTATTTGATCACTTACTGACTTCTACATCTATCAGAAATTCTTCCTATATGATTTACCCCCAAAAAAGTCATGCTGTATTTACTAAAAAACATACTGATACTGTAGATCTACTTCAAAAACACGTATGTCTCTATACATGTTAAAGGAGGTCGTCAAATGCTAGTATAAAGTATTTTTTGGACATGGAGTTTTTTGACCTCTCTCTTTTTATATGAAAAATATTCTCATACACTACTCTCCCAAAAAATATTCACTTACAGAGGTAAGAAGGCACTGCCATTGCTTCATATCTGGATTTGGATGAGATTCCTCCTACGTTCAACGCTCTGACTTGCCAGAAGGACAGAAATTCTCATGTGTGACCTTCCCTATGAAAAAATGCTTGGAAATGCAACCTAGTTCTGTGTCATTCCTGTAAGCTTTTCAAATTTCACCAGGACCTGACAGATCTCCTTCTCTGCTCTATGCTGTCTTAACCTAATTTCGAGGATGTGACACTTAAGAGACTGCACCATATTTTATTTTTAAACTAATCGACTTGGCATTTAATTCTTACCTGGATTTCAAACCCAAATGTC
Source organism: Himantopus leucocephalus (assembly GCA_003993805.1). Taxonomy (NCBI): domain Eukaryota; kingdom Metazoa; phylum Chordata; class Aves; order Charadriiformes; family Recurvirostridae; genus Himantopus; species Himantopus leucocephalus. The sequence goes on along the minus strand of RSEF01000007.1, from coordinate 41,166,360 downwards.
TCTTTATCTTCTTTCAATATAGCAACGAGGTGTCTGCAAGAAGAATACACAGAATCCCACATGAGTGCCGGGGTGCCATGCTTCGTGCACTCTGTATTTCAAACCGAACGACCGTGTCCCCGTCATTGCCGGTCCCTGTGCTAGCAGGGTGTCAGCACGCCTTCCCTCAGACCTTGCTGCAGTGGTGCCTGCTCTGTCCTTGCGCAAACTAGATGTCACCATGTCACCTGCACATCCCGGGTGCTGGGTACCACTCTCTGCCTGGCACCCTTATCCCACTAGGGCTGTTAAACGGGAACACTCCCAGGACACACATTTCATGAAGAATAAGTAAGTAACAGTGATTATAGAAGAATTTCTTCATACCTTTGTGGCCTGGAGGAGTCACCCAGGGAGCTGGATCTGGTTAGGGCAAGCTGCAACCAGAAATTGGAGTGGAAAAGGGTCAGTAGGTTCATGGTTCTTTGAGGTACATGGCTAAAATCAGCGGTTTAGAAAAAAACTAAAACAGCCGGTGGCATGCCACCACCAGCCTCGCCAACGCAGCCTCTCCCGCAGTCAAAGGCGAACTTGAACTCTCGGAACAAGAGGAAAGGCAGTGAGGTCCAGGCTGCAAGCCAGCTCATCGTCACCTTCCAAGGCCCCTCTTATCTGCTGACGGTGGCTCAGCTGGGCACAGGCAGAGGGTCACCAGCCAATAGCAGTGACCTGCAAACCTTGAAAAAGGTGCTCCCTCCTGCCCAAGGAGTCTTCCTACAGTTCCTTTCCAAGTGAGCCAGAAAGGAATTTTACACAGTAACAGGTCTGGTATCAACGCCCATGGAGGAGGTTTAACTGGCACTGCTGCAAGACAAGGTCTCAACTGCGACACATTCTGGTGTGAAGGATGGCATTAACCTGCAAGAGGTGGTTGTTGAAGGAATTCATGTTTATTTTTATTATGTTGGCAATTAAGCCCCAGAAAACTGGTTATACGTCAGCTCTTTCATTTTTCCAAACCTTTTAAATATAGAATTGAGTATTTAAAAAAAAAAAAAAAACAAACACCACCCATGAGTAGTTAGCACATCATAATATTGTTTCAGTTGTTCACCTCCAGAGAACGTTTGGGCATCCTCCTCTCTGGGAGATGGTAACGCAGTACTTGTTCCAACTTTATTAGAAAAAGTTGGCCACCGCCAGCTATCCAGTCTTGCCTGCAACGCGTTAAAACGGAGAGCTAAGCTACCACCAGCCAATATAGAGTGAAGAACTGCAAGGCTTTTTCTGAACAGGGGTGATAATTTGACACCTTCACAATTAGATTTCAGAAGCTCACCAGCACCTACTTTAGAGGGGGAGAGAGGTCTGGAACCAGAAGAAACTTGGCTGGGAGACCCCTGTAGCAATGCCAGTTGGAAGACCCCGCGGCAGGAGGGTGCTGTTTAGGGTGATAGAGGCTGCTGGGAAAAAGCATGTGGAAAAATTCATGTTGCATCCCAAGAAAAAATTTCTGATGGCAAAAGTGCTTGGAGCAGGGAACTCTTCCCCAAACTGCTGGAGGTGTAATTTCTGAGGGTGGTAGAAATGGGAAAGACAAGAGGAAGGACCACTCGAGAATAACCCTGCATCGGATAGAGCACTGGAGATGGACCTCCCACTGGTCCTTCCAATGTCCATAACCTTCTTGTCTTATTTTGCATAATTAAAAAAAAAAAAAAAAANACCAAGACTACTTGTGTTTTCAGATAAGAGAAGAAATATCCCTCCTTTGCGGATCGCCTTGCTTTACTGCGGTGCAGTGTGGGGAGCGGGGGCCGTGGCTCGGCATGCGGCCGCCCCATGCCACCAGCTGAGCTGGGCTGCTCCGTCCTCAGGGCACCCAGGCACGTGTGCTCTTGTGCAAGGGTGAGGGGCTGACGGGCACACTGCACCGGGGCACCTCTCCAACAGTGGGGACCCTTCAAAATGCTAAAATGGGTGAGGCTCCAAGATTTTGAAGGCCAGGGATTGCCGTCATCCCCATTAATGCTGTAACTATCTATACAGTGCCCAAATCGCATCTCTGTTCCGCTAAGACCTCACCTTTCTTTTGTACCTTTCCCTTAAAAATCCTCGGGCATTTGTAAACTTAATGCTTGTCAGAAAAGGCAGAAAGAACATCTAAATTAAGGTAACTGCAGGCAGTTATCTCTGCAGTTTCTCGTGGCGGCTGCATAGCGTTTCCGAGCCGAGGCACGCACAGTCATGGCAACGGGCACCCAGGAGCCCCGCTTCAGGCTGGGGAGACCTGTGCCGAAGAGGTCTCTGGAAGAAGCCAGGATGAGTGCTGAACACTGATTCTTCCCATAAAAATGACCTCTGAATAAGGAATTACATTACCACTGAGATGTTTGTAGTCAGTATAGCCAAACGTGTCAGGCTTTAGCAGCATAAAATGATGCCTCAGCGTGACCACCTATAGGAACACCCGACTTTATAAGCGTGCATTTACTTGGGGAGAGCAAGGAGAGGAGGCAGAGTCCCCACATACAACGATGAGGCGCAGACCAGGCAAAGGAGCCGGGGGCCGGCGGACCCCTGGGCTACTGGGTGCCGGCAGCCCCCCAGCACACTGCGCGGTCGGTCCTCAGGCCCGACGCCTGCGTTGTAATTCACCGTTAGCGGCCACGGCCACGTCACAGCCGTTGCCACCAGCCTCCCCTGCTCCATCACGGCCGTGGGCACGGGGTGCCACCCCGCAGCCGCGGCCCCACGAGTAGTCTGGCTCCCGCTTTCCTTTATCTCCCCACACTTGTGCAAAGAAAAAGATTCAGTGCACTTCTGTGCCGAGCAAAGCCTCAAGTGCACGGATATTATCTACCAGTTTTCTGAGAATACCTTCAGATTATAACGCGCCTTAAACATTTTCTATTTAGGCTTCTTCGTGCTAGACAAGGACCGAAGCTGGAATTGCTCCGCTGGCAATTTACAGCAACAGACAGAGAGAGTTTTGTGGGAACCCAGCTGCAAACAGCAGAAATGTGCGGTTCGGTGCTGTGCTGGGGCAAAAGCCCAGACGGGAGGCACAGCCCAACCAGCCCCAGCAGCGTAGCAAAATACTCCAAAATCCGGACGGAAATAACTCATGGTGGGTGCTTTCTCTCAGTGTTGCAGAACAGAGGAGAGTCTCGCCCGGCCGCGATACTGAAGTAAATGCGAGTTTAAAGGAACACCCAGACGGCGAGAGCCTCTTCTGACTCGCAGCGCTGCTGCAAATGGAGAAGAAACGCAGCCGGGCAGGACCTCGGCTGCGAAAGCACTTCATGCGCCCGAGCCCCCGCAGGCAGAACTCCTCCTCGATCGCTCCTCTCCGGAGCCTCCCACGCTGCCGGTGCTGCAAAGATTTCATTGCAGCCCCAAAACCAGCAAGGCTAAAGGCGCCCGCCGGTAATCCTTCGAGCACCCTGAAATCGGGAGCCGCAGTGAACCTGTGCGGTCTCTTGGGGACACTCAGCAGGTTCCGCGCACCCCCGCAAACGCCAGCAGCAAGCCATCAGCCCGCCGGAGCACCGGAGCGATGCCGTACCTGCTTGCGCCCGCGGGGCAGCGTCCCCACCGTGTTGGCCAGGTGCTGGATCCTCCTGCTGTCCATCGGCAGGTCCGGCTCCCCGCCGGCGGCACTGGCCGGGCCGGCACCGAAGCCCACGAAGTTGGCGTTGTGGTTCTGCTGAATGAGCCTTCTTAGAGCCATGCCAGTGGAAGGGCATTTAAAACGGCATTGCTAAATGCTGCGGCACGGCTGAGGAAACTAAAGCGCGGTCGCCCCTCCGCGCGATCAAAACGTAGGAGACCGGAAAGGCAGCCACGTGAGCTGTGGTTTAGGTGCACGTCGCATAAATCTCTTCCAGCAGATCACCAGGGCCCTCGGTATGCGTAGTGCTCATAGGAGAGCTAAGAATTAGGCTTGGCAATTAAAGAAATCTCCTTATTTTTTTTCCAGTCCTGCACACAACAGTTCTCACCGAACAGCTGCTTCTCTCCGCAATAGTTTGTCCTTAAAGCACTGCTCGCTTCAGACGCTTCCCTAACTTCAACTTGTTCCTTCTCTCAGTGCTCAGCATCCCTCGCCTTGCTCAAATTACCTTTTGGCAAGGACGGGAAAAGAATGCTTTCTTTGGATAACGGTGTCAGAGTGTGACTCTGCAGGCAGAGGGAGGGAAGCAGGAGCCGGCGGCCAGGGGCTGGGAGCAGGAGCCGCAGAGATGGCAGGGCAAGGGCAGAGCGATGCCCTCGGCAGAGCGGTTGTGTTTCGGTAGGGAGCAGTGCCTCACCCAGCAAAGGGGGTTCGGGAGCACGCAGCAATGCAGATGGAAGGGCAGTTGCATTGGAAGGGCCACGAGGAGCTGCCTCGGCAGGGCGGGGGGCAGACGCGGAGCCAGGGAGAGCCCTGGCCCAGCGCCGTCCTTCCACCTTCCCTGCAAGCGAAGAGGCAGGCAGGCACGCCGTGCCCGGCCAGGCACCATGCACTGAGCCACCCGCCCGGGCAGAGGGGCGGTCAGGCTTGCCAGCGACACCCCCGGTGCCCTCCGGACCCTCCCAAGGCATTGCCTTTGCCCACCTGCCCGATGCTGCTCCGGTAGCCCGGGTCCCGCTGGGCGGCCGAGCCGTCAGTCCACCCCGGAGCAGAGCGATCCCAGCCGGCATCTCGCCCCGGTCTGCACCGGCCAGAGCGCAGACTGACCCGTGTGGCCAGCCCTCGCCCGAAAATCAAGTTTTACAGGGGGTTCCTCTCTTCCAAAGGGTTTTGTCCCAGCAGCAAACACATTTGGGAGGATTCACGACACCGGGGATTTGGGGCTGGTTTGGTTTTTCACTCCAGGATTCATCTGGCCTGCTGTTCAGTTCAGCGTAGCTTTTAATCACCTTTGGGTTTTGATAACCCCTAGGCGGATACGAGCTCCTGGATTTCACGGGGAAGCAGCCCCGGCTGCCTGTCCCCGTGTCCCCTCAGCCGCAGGTAAGCCCTGTGAAGGGGGGGACCGGCGAGCCGCCGGCGAGCCCTGGGGCAGCGCTGCTGGCCGGCTCCGGCAGCCTCAGCCCCTGGCCCCGGCACCTCCCAAACACACACACGGCAGGAGCCATCGCCGCGCAGCTCCGCAGCCCATGGCCGGAGCCCTGTGTCCCCGTGTCCCCATGTCGGTGGCCGGGAGCCGCTGCTGGTGAGGCTGGGCATCCCGATGGGGCTCTGCACCACACTCATTGTCAGTGGAGACGGCTGGACACACAGCGGGGACAGTAACTTTACCAAGGAACCAGAGTTTGTCACAATTAACCCTAGCTGGCATTTGAACCTTCACAAGGCAAAAGTGGGGCTGTCGCTCTCAAAACAGAGAAGTTCAGTGGTGCCCAGTGACAGGACAAGAGGGAACGGGCACAAACTGGAACATAGGACGTTCCATCTAAGCCTGAGGAGGGACTTCTTTGCTGTGAGGGTGGCAGAGCAGTGGCACAGGCTGCCCAGAGAGGTGGGGGAGTCTCCCACTCTGGAGCCATCCCAAACCCGCCTGGACGCCGTCCTGTGCCACTGCTGGAGGTGACCCTGCTCTGGCAGGGGGTGGCACTGGGTGAGCTCCAGAGGGCCCTTCCAACCCCGACCACTCTGGGGTTCTGTAATAAAAATGTACATGTTACTTTCATTTTTTCTCAGTAGAGAGCTCTTTTGCAGCATTACAAAGCGTTGCCACGCGTGCCTCTGACCCCCAGCTCCCGGCCAAAGGCCGGCCGAGGCGCAGGCAGCGCCGGGGGCGAGGGCTGCTCGGCTCTGTCTCTGCAAACCCTGTGGAAGTTCGGTGCAGAGTGGTACGCGCCGTCAGGGCAGTGGGTCGGAGCTGAACCGTGCACCTTTTGTAACGGCTCTGCCTCTCCCGGCGGCGGGGGCACAGGGATGGGTGTCCGGCTGTGGCCGGCAGCGCCCGCCCACGGAAAAGAGAACAGCCTCTAAGTAAGGGATTGCGAAAGAAGTGGAATGAGTTTTTAAAATTAGTATCATTTTTAAAAAAAGAAAACTGTGTCTCCTCTTACACTGGAAACAAGTCCGGTTTTGGACTGCGGATCACATCACTATCTCGGCCGAAACTCCGGGTAAGTGAAGCAGTGAGCACGGGGGGGTGGGCCACTGAACTAAAGAAAGGTAAATATTTTGCTCTTTGGCAGGTGTTCCTAAACTGATCAATTGCAATGGCAAAAAACAAACATATTCCGGCCCAAGCTGAAGCTATGTCAGTCTGTAGGTGCTATTGAGTGCCACAGAAGCTCACAGTTGCGGTTAATGTTCCCTCTCTACACCAAACTGCCGCCGCTGTCCCACGGCAGGCGAGCTGCCCCGCGCTCTGCCCCGCGCTCTGCCCCGCGCTCTGCCCTCCCGGCCGCTCGCGAAGGCATTTGCCGGAGCAGAGGAACTCCTGGTGCCATGGCGCTCCTGCCACTCCAGGGGATCCGCTCGGTGCCCTGGATTGCTGCAGTGTTGGTACATCCCCATGGCAAACGCCCATCCCCCAGAGGACCGGCACCTCGCAACGGAGAAATGCCCTGCAGAAAGCATCTGGTCCACACACCTCCGGGAGGGTTTGTGGTCCCCATGGCTCTCCTGGCAGACCGACCGGGGCAGATGTGTGTTGCTTGTCACAGCAGCACAAAGGTGACTATTTTAGACGTCTGTCCTTCACCTCCAAGAAGGGGAATGAGACAGATCCAGGGGGAATCCCTCTGGGCTGAGAGGTGGCACCTCACAGTTTATGTCTCTCTCACCTCCTCCATAGTGCTTGTTCACCAAAAAANATGTACGACAGGGTGAAAGCTCTCTCCTTTTTCCTGAGAAAACATATCTCAGGGATGGCATCTGCTTACTTGGTACAGCACACTGAGTAATGCGGGGACCACAGTGACTCAAAGCCTCTTCCCCTTTTCCTGCTCACAGTCACCCTGCTAAGTGCCTCTGAAAACAAACTAAGTGCATTTCAGTTCCTCAGGCAACCCTCTCTTACGTTTCTGAAACCCAGTGACTCATCTCCAAACAAGCTGAGAGGAGAAACAAACAAAATCTCCCATCAGAGCAAACAGCAGGACCCGGGCACCCCATGTCCCCTCCTCAGCGCTGCCCCGGCCCCGGGCGATGCCACCCGCCCCCTGCCCCGCGCACCCACCCCACCGCCGGCACACCAGCCAGACCCCCAGCCGCCCGGAGCCCGGCCGAAGGGGAGCGTGAGTCAGACCCTGCTCTGAGGAGGGCACAGGGGATGCTCCGCTCCAGCCTCCTCCCGGCACGGCGCTGGCTCGGCAGCCCCGTGTCCCCGCCAGGAGCAGGCGGGGGTCCCGAGATGGTGCAGTAGCAAAGTTGTTCACAACCCCCTGGAGAGGCAGAGCAGGAGAGAGCACCACACAGCCCGTGGTGCTGCCCACCACCGATGCCGAGCCTCTGCGGCTCTTCAGCCGAGTCCAGCTCAGCGCTGAACCCCGAAGCAAAGTACGTGCCGTGACGTACAGGTGCCAAGCAGCGCTGCCGGATAATGTTTATCTTGCACTTCAAACCTCTCTAACAGGCTGTTACTGCTGGCAGACTCGCAATGCAGCGCTATGGACACACCATCTCTCTGGTCTCCTCCAACGTGCCTGCAGTGCCGGCGTGTTCTGGGCAGACACCCGGCGCTGGTTCCTCCATGGCGACAGCCATCGGCCCAGGGAGGGCTGACGGGAAAGGGAAGAGCAGAGCACATGCACTGGCAGGGCTCTCCTTTCCTCCTACAGTTTCTGTGGAGGGAGAGCAGAACATCCTCATCTTCCATCCTCAGACCCCAGAGAGCTGCTCCTTTGCTCCTCCACGGGGATCGAGCCCTTGGCCAATCCCCATCGCTGCCCCTCCAGTCCCATACCTCCCCACCTCTTTACAGGCACCCCAGTTCCCCACATTACCTCCAACACTGCCGTCTGCCAAGGGACTCTGCGCCGCACATCAGAGGCGGTCCCAGCCCCTCCGGCACATCCCAGGAGCGGCACTGGTCCATAACAGAGCCGCTCTGCTCACCCCCACCACCCTGCAGCAGCTCTGACTCGAGCCCTCAGGCTGGGGTTCAGGGCACAGCACCGTTCTGAAGGACCACAACCCTGAGACACCTTTGGGGTAACTCCTTCATGATGAGCAGCTGCTGCTTGATTGCAACATTACCTGTCAAATGAAGCTTGCTGCTTTCTCGGGGTGGTTACCTCCGTAGGCTGCACTTGGCTTTCCCCTGTGTGTTCAGACCCCACGCGTCCTTGAAGACACTCGGGCTCTGCTCCATCCATTCCTCCCCTTCTTTGTACAGCCTCTTTGAACTGCAAATTCCTAGCTGTTTTGAAAGGAAATCAAAACTGTTGTGACATTAAGGGAATGGTTTTGCGTTAAAATAATTGGATGGATAACCACAGACTTAGAATGGATTTGCATTTAATGAAAAGAGGACCGGGTCCTTATGTGATCTCGCAGAAGAGGCAACATGAGGGTGCTCCTGTGAGTTGGTCTAATCTGAACAACTTCATACCTTGTGATACAGACCTGTTTTATGAGAGTGCTCAAACCCTCCTCGAGGATGTGATGAAATCTGCTGCGCGATTTCAAACAGTCTCTCTCTGTATTTTTTGAATAGGGTTTTGTATTGTCACACTTGTGCCATGTAGACAAACCACATGAGCTATTTCAGGTAGCTAGCCCTTTGTGTTACCAGCTTTTCCATTTGACAAGTAGCTGGTGAACCATGCAATGACTCAGAATAACGGTTTGGGTACCCAAATGAGTATCACCCCGTACTTGTCTCAGCATAGCTGCTGATCTATCCTCTGTGCTCCTCTCTGCTTTCCTAATCAAAACATAACTTTTTCAGAATACCAGGATATGAAGCATAGGGCTGATTTTGAAGACGTCTTGAACAGCAAGCCTCTTGCTGAGGGGTGGAATTATCCTGAAAGTTTAGATTCCTAACATCTACATAACCCTACTTTCTGTGATTTTGTATTAGATTTTCAAACACTTGCAGAAGTGCCAGATAACCATCTTGAGCAATAATCTCGGTGACTCTCTTACAGCCAGTGACTTTCCAGCACCTCTCATTCACCTTACCAATGAAATCAGAAAGGTGTTTTACAATGAACCAAATGTGAGCAGCAATTCAGAAATACACCAGATATCTGTACAGTTCGTTTCTAAACAAATACATACCAAGGACTCAGTAGTACATTTAAGGAAAATATATGTTGGAGGGGAAAAAAATCCAACAAACCCCATTTCATCAATGCGGTATAGAGATGAGCACATTTTCATAGAATATAGCTGAACAGCTGTGTCCGTGAATGAACAATTTCAGGGAGATTTTCTATACGTAGAAGAGGACCCAGAGACAAGCAGTTTGTGTGCAATGTCACACCGAGCTCGGTGCCCTCCCAGCGGGGGCCGAAGAGCTGTGCGGCCCCGCGGTAGGAAGGACAGAGCCCGAAAGCCACGCGGTGGATCACGTGCAGCCATCGGGGTGCTGCAGGGCTGGGGGGACCCTCCGCCACCCCAGGGTCCCACCGCAGCCCTGTCCTGCGCGCCCCTGGGGCAGGGGGTTCAGAAAGAACCGGGTTTGTGACACTGGGGACAAAAGGCAGGTCAATGTGCTTCACAGCAACACCGTCACGTTAAAGGGGTTTTCTGCTGCCTGTTACCGGAGCAGCTTTGGGGCACACGGCTCAGCAGCCGTACCCCCTCTCAGGAGCAGGGAAAGGGCGCTCAGCTGCGCGCATGCACCAGCAAATAACTGCTCGGTCATAACAGAAGGTCCCCAGAAAACTGCAGTACCCCTGTGCTGTAGCATCCCGTTTGTATTTCTGTCTCGTTAAAAGATAGTTTTCATCTGTGTTCATCTTATTTGTTATTCAAAGTAACCTCACAAGGTTTAAAAGAAAGTAGATTTTAGTATTACATTGGCCCCCACACTATGAAAACGCACCTGAGAATCAACGTCACATTAAACTTTCCCACAATTTTGCCAGTACCAAGACACCAGTTGGACCGAACCCCTCCAGTAGCGCAGTTCTGGAAGTTACAGCTTCTCAGCTACTGCTGTCCAGCCCGGAGGAGCGCGAGACAGGTCACAGCAACCTCCTTCAGCCTGAAGCCCGTAGCTGGTTGGAGCCATCGCCACCACAAACCGGCACGGCGGAGGTTTCCCTGTTTCCCCACACGCTGTTCCCACCGCAGCGGTCCCCTCACCCCCTGAAACGGCAGCACGCCGATTTTTACCCCTGTGATTTGTTCCCTGAGTCACTGAAAATGTATTTTCAAGCAGCAAAGGCAGCAGCCCCTGTTAGGGCAGTGCTGAGAAACAAGAGTGCTTCTCAGGAGCGCATTCCCCGGCTCCCGGAGTCCCGGCGAACACTCCCAGCACGGAGCAGCCTGAGTCGCTAACCATCCCGTGGAGTGCAGACAGCGCTCCTGCCTTCCCCTCACGGGCTCTGTTGAAAGGCTTAGCGTGATATAGGAGAATAATGCATTTGGGGGACATATACCAGGTCTGGAACATGGGCTTATTAAAGTATTATAAACAAACAAGTCCATTGCAATGCTTTGCATAGTTGTTTGCAAAGAAAAAAAAACTTTATAAAGATACTACAATGAAAAATCCTGACTTCTTTCAGTTTCCTTTACAAATTCTAGTCCTATGACAGATCCTATACTCGTGCTGCTATTAAGGCCAGCAGTATCTAAAGTAAATTACTTAATATTAAACTGACAGAACCTTAAAATACAGTCCCTTGCTTTCAGCCTCCAAAGAAAGGCCAGTCCTCAAGCTGTGAGGCGGGTTCATAAAACCGTGCCCTACCATCCAGACCGCCGCAGCCACAGGATGCCTGGGCAGCGACAGAGTGTAATTAAATCAATACCAAATAATTAAGCAGTGGTCAAACACTTAATGAAAGAGGAAGGGATCCTGCCTCTGCAGCATAATAACGCTGCAGCCTATTGACTAGAGATTGCATATTTTTGATATTTTCTCCTCCTTTTTGTTTTCTTTATGGACTACATACACATTTCCTGAGCTCTCGTGAACGCACACACTTCCTAAATTCCCACAGACCAGCAGGCCCAGGAAAGAATTCATAAAATACTTGAAAGAAAGCAAGATGCTATAGCTCTCCAAAATCCACAGTCATTTGCCATCGGGACGGTGCCATTCCCACAGCTGGGCAATAACCCCTGCATCGTACAGGTGGTGACCGAGGGGTGCTTGGCAGGTCCTGGGCCGATGCGCACTCCTCTCCTCTGTGTGCACGCATGTAAGCTCTTTGTACTAATTAACACACATGTATACACCCCCCTCCAGCCCCTTAGAAAAGTCACAGCAATCTTTAAACAATTCCCCTTACAAAACAAAGCCTTTCTGTGCTGCATGCTGAGTTACCGCAGTTTCTAGTCTGCCGTTCCCACGAATTGAGCTCATGGCATGACAAACAGGGAACAGCAGCTCCAGCGCTCGCAGGGGAGGCGCCTCCTTACCGGTAAAAGAGCAGCGGTTCGTGTCTCAGTGAGGCTTTACATATGAGCTCCCCGTTAACCACCTCTAAAACACACAGAAAGCGATGGGAAACGCTCCTGGGAGCAGAGCTGGTGCAAAGCTGCCTGCTGCCGGAGCACCCGTCCTTCGAAGGCTGAGATGCCCGCGGGGTTCCTGCCCACGCTGACATCTCCGGGGCAGAAGGAACGAGCGGGGCGCCATCCTCTGCAGGACACGAGCCTGTACCTTCAGGGACCCACGAGCCAGCTCTCCTCCTTGGCGACCAGGTTTGTGCCGATGACTCCTGTGGACCCCTGCGGAGTTGGTTTACCTAATAACAAGAAAATGAAGAATTAGCCCTTTCTCCCTTAGACCCAAATCCTGCCCCGAGCCGTTTCCCAGGAACACCTCTCCCCACGCGGAAGCCCTTGGCACGTTGCTGGCGTGCCACGTGCCAAGCCGGCTGGAGGGGACAGGGCCAGCACCCGCGCAGGAAAGCGCCCGTCTGGCTCACCGGGACGCGCTGCTCCTCCCGCCACTCCTGCTGGAACAGGCATCTCCGAGAAGCAGGAATTTCCCAGGCTGCTGCAGCGCGGCGTTCTGCTCTCCCGGGCGATGGCCACCGGCCCGGCCCGGCACTGGCCAGGGGATGGCAGCCGATGCTCGCAGACGAGCCATGGCTGCTGCCGTTCGGCTGGGGACCTGCTCCAGAGCCACCGCTTGCCGTACAACAACCAGAACCCGCGCCTCATAGCCAGCACCAGTCCTGGCAACTAAAACTGCCTTGAAACGTGCAGTTCCCAAAAGCGAGAGCGCATTTATGATCCCACCGCCTGTTGCAGGACAGAACTCACAGGTAATTGCATATCATACAGTGGTCCTTTTAAGAAAAAGAAAATAAAAGCCCACAGCATCCTTCAAAAGCCATGGGAAGTCTCGATGCTCCTGGGCAGCAGTGTGGTGGGTTTCATTTTGACGTGCCTTAGATTTGAATAAAGCCTGGCTCAAACCCCTTGGTTATGGTTACGTTAGGGGGATTTTCAAGCAAGCAAAGACTTCAGAAGCGAAGCTCTGTATGTGAGCGGGTCTCACTTGGATTTGCAGCACTGAAAACCTAAATAGCTGGAAGAGAGGGATCCAGGGAGGTTTGTGAAAGGGAGCTCAGCCAGAGCTCACGTCAGCACAGGCACGAGAACGACGTGCTCAGGCCGAGCAGAGGCTCTCCTCCCCACAGGCACAAGCCCTCAACCCCTCATCTCAGGAAGGTGACTGCCCTCCGGCATGGGGAAAAGCAGCCGTTCCCCAGACAGGGAGGCACAAGGGTACAAGGAACGCTCCGGTTCGGCACTGGCGCTCACCAGCTGTTGGTCTCCTTTACTGGAGTAAGGGTTCACCACAGCCGTACGCAGAAGCTGGATGTCTCGTGCATCACCGTGTCTGCTACACACCAGGAACAGCACGTGTGAGGAGGAACAGCAGGGCAGAGCCTATCCCCCATTACTGCACCATCACCCCACCGGCGCAGGAGTCCGGAGAGCGGGCGGGATGCGCCCCCAGACACGACTTACTGCCCGCCTGGCAGCGTATCGGCCAGGAGCAGCGATGGGAAGCTGAGGAAGTGGTGGCCAGCGGGAGCTCGCCCCTTCCCGGTCCCTGCAGAGCCCCCAGTGCCCCATGCAGCGTCCCCCTGCCCAGCACGCCTGCGGCCACCACCGGCCGAGCTCTGGGTCAAGTTTGAAACCTCCAATGGCTACAAGTTACCTGAAACAGCCCTCAGCCCCTTTCCCCTCACAAAATTAACAAAAAAAAAAAAAAAAAAAAAAAAAAAAAANAGTAGTTTTACACTTCATGGGAACACAATGGCAGAGTGTGCTTAATTTATTAAAATTGCCACGTCTTTCCAAAAGTATACCAGTATGTGGTATGTAAAATATGCATACAAAATACAACATTTAAACAAATTATTTACATCCAGGGGCAGCTGCAATATCAAGCAATATCTTTAGCAATAGTTTTAAAAATAACTTGCTGCAGTGTACACTAGACTAGGTATTTCACAATATGAAGGTTGAATTTTAGCATTGTACTGCTATGCTAAGTTCTAAAATATTACAGTACTTCCAGATAAAATATTAATGATTCTTTAAAAAACAGACAACTCGGAAACTGGTTTGCAGATCGACAAAACACTACACATTTCTCTTTGGGAACTGAGAACCACAGCAGATTTAGACACAAATGTAATAGCTACATTCAAAATACATTCAGTCTATTTATGCCAAAAATACATTCAGAGCCTTTGGTTACAACTTATTGCACGTTTCTTGTATTCTGTAGAAATATAGTGTACCTCTTAATGCTTATTTTCCCATACATTCATAAATTGTGCTGCCTGTTAGAACAGGACAGGGATGTCTTTCCCCAAAAGCTTCACAGGGATGGGGGTACCGCAGCACGCAGGGATGATCCCCGCCACGGTAAGAGCGGTCCGGCTCACAGCGGGAGACTACCTCCCGCTGCTGATGCTGCTGCTGATGCTGCTGCTAGCACCCACGCGCAGCGGCACGGGGCACTGCACGCCGGCCAGGGAACCACAATAGGAAGTTTCGAGCCGTAATCAATCATCAACGCGCACCACCACACAAAATCACACTTGTGCATCTGTAGACTGCGCCCAACGCGACAGAGCGTCTTCCCACCCCTCCTCACAAGGACACTGCCGCGGGTGGGAGCCCTGCCGAAGCACCACCTGCCACAGACCGACGTCCCGGTGCTAAACACGTCCGTGTGGTGGGGAGGCAGCTCGTAAGATACCATTCTCAACACCAATGAGAAACACAAAATCCTCCCTCCCGTCGGCAAGGATGTGCTGGGGACACCCCTGAGCCCATCAACGGCCACAGGAGATCGGGGCGGGGAGGGACCACGAGAAGACCTCAGCCTGTTCAATGTTCAGACCTGCTGCAGGGACAAGCCACGTTTCTAAACAAAATTATTTATAATTCCTGCATGTATTCCCTCAAAAAGTGGCATAACAGTGACTAAAATATTATAGGATTCATTACAGGGTTACATAAGGGAATGGTCTTGGTTAAGTGCAAATTACTATAAAAGTAGGAAAGTGCAGAAGAGATTACAGTTTGAATTTCTCAAGGGGTATTTGTGGGGAACAGTTCAGGGGAAAAAAAAAAGTGTGCTAGAGAAAATTTTAATTAACTTTCCCTTTCAGTTCATATTCCATGCATTAAGCTTTAGGTTGTTATTAGAAGTGAATTTTAAAAAAAAAAAAAAAATCAGTAACTCCCCCAAACTAGAAGCATCAATTAGGAGAGGCTAAATGTGGTGACTGGTATTGAACATCCTCGAGCTTGAAAATTTCTCCAAGCTTAAGAACTTGTGCTTTAAATGAGGATTAGCAGGAACATCAGTAACCTCTCCGGAAACCTAAGCCTCCCTAAAACTGGTCTCACCATAACCTCCATTCTTAAATTTGAACAGGACAAATCTACATTGAGGGAAAAGGTCACTAAAACAAGGGGGTGGTTTGTTTTGGTTTCTTTGGGGAAGGCGCGGACAGTTTACAAACCTCGTAAAGCGCAGTACACCCCCAGCCCTTGGCTCAGCTGCGCGTACCTCCAGCCTGCTCAAATGTACCTTTACCCCCAAAAAACAACAAAAACCAAAACCAGTGCAAAAATACTGAGGTCAGTGAAAAGCCAGGGCAAACAGACTATGACGTCTCATGCCACGAGACGTGTGTGGGAGAAGATCTCAAGTGTTCCCGGGGCTGGAGCTGTGACCCGAGAGGTGCAGCGGAGCCAGACCAGCGTCCGGCCGCACAGAGCATCCTCCTCCCACGTCCCCTCCCCAGCCTGGTGCCAAAACAGCCTTTGTTCCAGGGCTGTTCAGCAATTTTCAGAGACTCCAGGAGGGAAACTGAAAAAACATAGCCTGAATATCCACCGCCACGTAAGACTGACCAAACAGACATGAAAAAGCAAGTGGCATTTACAACTGAGAAGTTACTGATGGTGGTTACACTGGTGTCTGAAGCAAGGTTAAACAAAAAATAAGCAAGGGCAGAGCGCGGAGGGGCCGCGGCGGAACACGGGCTGTGCCGGTGAGCTCCCCTGCCAAATCCCATGACACCATGGGGTAAAGAAACCCCGGGCGTGCTGCGGCATCAGGCCACCAGTGCAGCCACAGGAGCCTCACCACAGTGGGCACCGCGTTTATTTCCGCAGACACAACGCGCACAGGGCACAGCTCGGCCCCGGAGCAGGGAGAGCTTCACTGACAGCCGAGCAGCTGCCGGCAGCACCGCGGTGGCCGCGCTGGACCCACAGCCGGTGCCAGCCCCGACGGCCCGCTCACTGCCCAGCCAACCCTCCCATAGATGGCTCCTAGCTCTGCCCCGAGAGCAGGTCACCAACGGGCCTGCCTGCCAAAAATCACTCTTTTTTTTTTAATTTCATGGTGCGACTTTGGTACAGCACGGTTCCTGACCCAGAGGAGCTTCTGCACAGACACCAAATTCTTCCACCGCACAATCCAATTCACAGGGAAAGCAGCCCCAGGAACAGCTATCAGATAGACTTCAAGGACATAGACACTTTCAAAGGATAATAAAGACAAAAAGTGCACAAGGCTGAATTTAAAATGGAAGAAAAAGTCCTAGAGCATATTGTGACCACCCCCACCATGAAGAATGCCTCCATCACAGGCAAAAAAATTAACGTGTTTTAAAAGTGGTGTAAGAGAAGCTGATGGCATCCCTTGGTCATCTTCCATTTTGTACGGCAACCAAACAAGTTTTCCCGTATGAGTCTCAGTGCATCAAGACCGCTGCCACCGAACACCACAGGCTTTGCGATCCAGGCGGTTCCTTTACCCCACTCAGCGTTCTCCTTTCGAAACAGCAGCAGTTTCTGCTTTAAAACCACTTCCTTCAGTTATTTCAGCGTTATTTTAAACAGCTCTCTGTGTTTCCACGTTCGCGGCTGGAGCACAGGCAGGTGGTGCCGTGGCCGCACAGCTGCATCCCGCCGCAGGAGCGGATGCTCAGGAATAGTTCGGAGTTCCTCAGCTCGCTGTTGATGGGTACCCCATTCCAGCACGTCTCCCTGTACAACGGCTGTCACTTTGATACGTTCTCCTCGTTGTTGATTGTTCCAGCGCTCTGGTTTTAATGCATATTTTAGCACGCCACAGTTGTTCACAAACATTTGATTCTTTTTTCTCGGAACAAGAGCTAACGGGGTCTGTAAGTGGCGGGAGCTCTGGAAAGACGGACCGTTCCTCTTGGGCACCTTCCTGAGTGCTAAAGCTATTCCGAGAAGTTCATCTCACCTCCACAGTTTAAATACTTTTGAAAAAAACAGGCCTATATCAGCATACTATTTAAAATTACTTTCACTCCACTACCATTGACTTCAGACACCTTATTCTGCAAATTCAGTAAAAGCTGATTGCAATGGATAAAACATTTCCTTTCCCTACTTAAAAAAAAATAACCTTTGATTGTTCCTTTTTAACATAAGGATTTTTTTCAAGTTACGTTCTACAAGAACAAGTGCTGGATCTTATGTTTGCAAAGGTTTTGACACTCAAGTCAGCATCACACTTCGGATCACACAGTCGCACCAGTTACCCCTCAGACAGCTCAGGAAGTACGCGTCTGTTGAGCTCCCCGGTGTAGGTTATGCAGTTGAAGCACATAACGCTTACATCTATGAGACAACTTTGATTATATCTCAGAAAGCATAGTGGGGAAAAAAACCCTACTAGACATCTAGTAGAAGCATTCTCCACCATTCAGCTAACAGACCATGCACGGACTTGCATCATTAACACAAGCAGGGGGCACTAAAAGTTACACAAACAGGTAAATTGCATTAGAGCCTATTTACGGGGCAAATAACATCCGTAAGAGTCCATAATGTCCTAGAGTGTGTCAGGATGAAACATGGAGTACTGATACTACTGACCATCCCACTCAGTAAAAGTTTAACCCATTCTTCCACGTAAGAGCCCCAGTTCAAGAGGTTTCATATGAAAGATTGATCTTAAATACCATAATTAACTAACCGCTTACTTCCACAGAGCTGCATGGGCTACATCAAATTTTTGCAAAGCTTCCCTACTCTGCAGAAATCTCTGGGCTTAATTTCTGTGGATCACCTGGATTAGAAACATTGAAAGAACCGTATTATTACAAAGTGCATAACTTTGGCTACTAAAAATACTAGAATTAGAATCAAATGTTGGACCACAGATTGGGGCTGAATTCACAAAATGCCAGAACACCAGTGAATTTTGAACAAACTCCCACCTTCTGTAGCTTGCAGTATTATGGAAATATGATTAGAGACATTAATGTTTTTCACCAACCTGGTGCTATTACAGAAATCCACATGAAACCTCCGAATAGGCTGTATTGGCTTCGTGCAAGGACATGAGCGCTTTAAATTTACATTTTAACACGTCCCCAGACCGTGACAGATAACAGCAAACAGTGATCCAGTCCAGAATGCAGGTACATTCAAAACACTAATTTTAAGAGCCAAAAGCCAGTAGAAAGGGCATTAATCTCCTGAAGTGACGGGCACTGCTCCAGCACACGGCCTCAGCCGGAGCTCTGC
Source organism: Himantopus leucocephalus (assembly GCA_003993805.1). Classification (NCBI taxonomy): domain Eukaryota; kingdom Metazoa; phylum Chordata; class Aves; order Charadriiformes; family Recurvirostridae; genus Himantopus; species Himantopus leucocephalus. The sequence goes on along the minus strand of RSEF01000007.1, from coordinate 41,148,194 downwards.
CGCTCCTGAACGCTGACACCGACGCGGCTGCCGGTCACGCGGGCGTCCCCAAATCCTCTGACGCAGCGAGGCGGCTGCGCGGTACGGCGCTGCAACAAGAAACGGACCTTTCTGCCAGGTTTCAACTGTTTTCCAAGAATTAATTCTGTTAAAGCTTCCCCTAAAACATCAAAAGGCACTAAAAAAAATGCTACCAACAACAGATTGGCAAGATGTTTTTAAAAATATATACTTTCTCAGTTTAGGTAGAATTTCTCCAGTTCCATCCCTACATATCTATCGGAAAAGTATTGCCTCTATTATTTTCTTACCAACTGTTAAAAATTGTCCCTTGATCAATATGTTTGATGAGCAAATGAACAAAGTAAACTGACACCAAATCCTAAACTATAATATTGTATATGAAATCAAGACAATAAAAATAAAAGTTAATAGAAAACCAACTAGATGCTTTTGTTCGCAATATATACGCTTAGTGGACTTTTCACCTTCTTTTATTTGCTTAGGTAATGATAAATATAGTTTTTAAAAATGCATCTTACTGACAACCCCTTTTCAGATTCCTGTGCAAAAATATGTAAAAAGCTTGATTAAATTTGGTCTTTTACTTGGTTTGAGGATAAAACGTGTGGTTTCTCTTGGGTTTAACCAACACCAGCTATTTCCAATACGTTTGGAGTTTGACTAGGATAAAAAGCGCCACGGCGAAAGGTATCATTACACCATCGTGGTGTTTTAAGCTCCTTTCTGCAATTAGCCTAGTGTCTAATTTACTTCAGAAAACCAAAGCAAGTCACTGACCTGCTGTATAAAGCATGAACTACGAGTCAAAGCTGCCCTTTCCAGTGGCCAAAGATGAAGCTCGATGTCAGTGCTCTGGTTTGGGCACTCAAATACTGAACCGCGTTATGTGAGGTAGACCAAAAATAAAAATAATATCACACGTTAAAAGATGAACAGAAGAATTCCTTCCCCTCTCTTCCTCCAGGGAGCTCCCTCAGGCTTTGGAGTCCTCCTGCACGCAGAGCTGGGAAATGGTCTTCTTCACGCGCAGGGCGGTGAGCCGCGCGGCGCCGTTGGCGTACCAGCACTCCCGCATTATCCTGCCCATCACCCGCAGCGCCTGCAGACCAGGAGTTAAAAGAGCAGCTCAGGAATAAAACCCTCACCTCCCCCTCTGCGTTTTTTAAGTGAAATACTGGAAGATAAAATATAGCTCTCTGAAACGGCAATACGACAGCGATATCATAAATTAAGAGCTGTATTCCAGAGAGTTCAGCATTTGGTGCAAAGACAGTTTTCTCTGCAGTCATCTGGGAGCGGAAGAGCTACACATCTGAAACACACTGAAATTCAGGAGAGGCTGGACACCGAGCTCCCCTTGCCCCACTGAAAAATTCTGTCTTAATTTAAACACACTTTGTAATACACTGGAAAACTGCTTTACCTCACAGCTTTGCCACTGGTTTGGAATATTTGGTCTGAGCTTCTGCTCACAAACTACCCTTCTCATATCTTCTATCGAAGGATCGGAAGGCACAACGTCATAGTAAGGCAACTGGTATTCCTCAGTGATTCCTAGGAAAGATTTCTCATGTAGGTAACACAAAATCCAAAGCAGTTGCTCCAGAATCAACTCTTTTTTTTTTTTTTTTNTAACAGGCAATGAGAGAGAACAGAGGAACATTTGGGGTCACCTTGAATGACTGCGCCGCAACAGACTTCTACCACCACATACTGCCAAGACAACTGAGACAGCAGGGCAGGGACATGGACCCGTTCATTGATTTTGTTTTATTTAAGATAAAGGCGGTCTGCATTGCAAAGTGCAAAGGCCAGAAACCTCACCTCCAACGGAGCACCTTCGGGCTATCTCCCAGTACACCAGCCCGAGAGAGTATATGTCCGCACGCTTGAAGGACTCAAAGATGTTCACGTTCATCACGTCATCAAGTATCTCGGGAGCCATATACCTTCAAAGGAGACAAAGGTCACTTCGCCAGAGGGACTTTGTACAAGACCACAGGTGCACTGCTGCGTGCCGGGGCCAGGTCCCAGCTGCTCCTACCGGGAAAAAGGGAAAGACTCCTTCGGACAGCGAGAGAGTTGGGGTGGGGGACGAATGCAACGCTGCGGCTGCAACTCTGAGGTTGCCCACAGCCATCGCCGTGACTCCTCGCAATGCCCCGACTATGCCACAGGGCTGACCGACACATGGCGCCCACGCCGCCACGCCGTGCTCCGCCTGGGTGGCCAGCGCTGCCGCTCGGCAGCGGCCACAAGGGGAAGGGGAGCCACGGGTGGAGAAAGGGCCGGGAGAAGCCGTCCCTGCGGGGAGCCGGGCGGGCAGTGTGCCCTCACCCACCTCCTGGTGCCCACTCGGGGGTTCTGGGGAATGTCGATGGTGTTCAGCACCGAGTCGTGCTTCACCGCCAGGCCCAGGTCCGCGATGGCGCAGCTCTCGTTCCTCTTCACCAGGATGTTTTTGGATTTCAGGTCTCGGTGCGCAATCGCTGGCTTGCCTGTTCGCAGAAAGAGAACGCGCCGTCAATTTTGATAACAGCAGTATGAATTTTAATATAACGAGCAAGGAAGCAAAAACAATTTTATTCAACTTTGTCACTATACCCCACAAAAAACATTAAAGCCTATTTTGTACTAAGGGGAGCTTTGCTAAATACCATCAAATTAAAAAAAACCCTTGAGGGCATTTTTGTTCCAGTATCTGTATTTCAGGAATAAAACACAAAACGAGAAACTGTACGTTCACCCTCCAAATTAATTTAGAAAATCCTTCATTAGTGCTCCCCTTTGGCAGAGCTGCTCCTGCAGATGTCCACTTAAAGACACAGAAGGAGGCGCCAACAGTGGATGTGGACAGTGTTCTCTGTTCATACTGTATCTCATAGCGTTATGCCAATGCCATTTCTCGCTGTACAACAGTTTGTAAAATGCTTTACGACACCACGTCACCCAAAAACGCCTTTGCAAATACCGCTGAAGCCCCTTCAAATGCCGGACGGACGAGGGGAAGGGGAGCACTTGCCTTGCGTGCCCACGATCTCCATGTGGAGGTGTGCCAGGCCGCTGGCCACCGACAGCGCCAGCTTCACCATGCCCTCCACCGTCACCGTCCCTCTGTTCAGGTAGTCGAAGAGGGACCCTTGCTCGTGGTACTCGGAGACAAGCCACAGCTGTGTCCACGTCCCGTTATCTACCCGGAGGAAGCAAGATTATTCAGATTTATGAAAAAAATCGGCCGGGAAAAGCCTTCCCCGTTTTGGGGCCGGCTTCCCAGCGGCCCCACGGGGACGGAGCTCAGGGCGGCTGTGAGGTTCACAGCAGTATTTCAGGTGGGAGTGGGGGCAGCAAAAGCGATTCTGAGCCAGGCACCCCAGACCCCACACACGGCTCGCAGCGTACCCTTGTTATCGGCAGCAATGAAGCCCAGGATGTTTTCATGCCTCAGCATAACCGTCTGATAAATTTCCGCCTCCCGAAACCAGGACCGTTCATCTCTGGAGGAGAAGATTTTCACAGCGACGTCTTCCCCGCACCATTTCCCACGCCAGACTTCACCAAATCGGCCTTTTCCTACAATTTCCTGCAGGACAATTGTCCTTGCGATTGTTCTTTGTACGAGCAGAGGTAAACCTAGTTTAAAAAGAAGAGACAGGTATTTGTGAAAGCATTCACCGCTCATTTTTAAACCCCAGAGTTAGAGATTTTCCAGTGAGTTGTACTTGTGACTTTGTTCTAGAAGACAGCCAAGGGAAAATCCTCTCCCAACCAAAATTTCTCCAAATCATATTTTTTAATGTTACTTGCTGGAGGAGCATACACCACACAACAGCCCATCCTGGTGCTGCAGTCCGTTGGGCACAAGCCCCCCTCCAACCAGCTCCCTGCAGACCGGAGGGTCAGGTCCTGGTCCACCCCCCTGCCCTGGGCAGGGACACCTCCCCCCAGCCCAGGTTGCTCCAAGCCCCGTCCAACCTGGCCTTGAACACCTCCAGGGATGGGGCAGCCACAGCTTCTCGGGGCAACCTGCCCCAGGGGATCACCACCCGCACAGGCAAGAACTTCTTCCTCATATCTCATCTCAATCTGCCCTCTTCCAGTTTGAAGCCATCCCCCCTCGTCCTATCACAAATCAGCCCGGGTTTGCTCTTCTGCATGACAAGCAGCAAAGACCAGCTGTGCCTGATGTGTAAAAAGCCAGGCTAGACCGCAATGACCCTGCACTGGCAAACGCAGGGCCAGACCCATGCCGGGCATCACCTGCCTGTCCTCGGCAGCCTCCGGCTCCGGCTCCGCCGCCCGCGGCTGCCAGCCCTGCCCGAGCCAGCTCCTCCTTCCCCTCCCACGGTGCTGGGCAAGCCACCACGCAGGGACACCTTCCAGCAGGGCCAGGGGACGCCTATGACACACATACCTTTCTGTCCCCAGAATCTACCTCCCTAACCCCAATTAAATTTAAAAAAAACCCATAAAACACAATAAAAAAAAAATAAAAAAGTGGGCTACTACTTAATTTGGTTTGATATGGACTATAGCTTGTTTCATAGTCACTTAATTGATCTGTTCTGGCTGAAGTTTTCAACAAGAAAAACAAATTATCACAGCCGTTTCATTGTGTCTTGCTAGCCATAAACCCCTCTCTCGTTTGAGTTGATACTGTATTTGTTTGGGACTTAAAGGATTTTTTATTGTTTTCTAATCAAGACAACCATGCTTTTAACAGAGAAAAATAACCAGCAGGAAAAAATCACAGTTTGAAGGTCATCTTATTCAAATTTATTCAAATTTTCCCTCCAGGTTCCTTGACGGAGCCCTCACACCTCACAGCCACTACTGTCTTTACACGGGCTCGTCCTGGCCGCCTGTGGCCAACCCTGGGTTGCCTCCAGGCAGAGAGGAGCCAACGCGCTATTTGGCTGCAAACGGGACAAACGGCACAGCGCGCACGAGGCTCTGTCGCCTCCGTTGCGGGTCAGCACCAATAAAGCCCTGTGGTAGCTCAGGGATGTCTACCAACAGCTCAGACTTCAGGGTAAATAAAGCCAGAGTTCACTCGGTATACGTCCGAAAAAACATCAGGGAAGTGCAACAAATTAATCCGGAAAGGTATGTAGTTAATGGAAAATAAAGTAAACTGAATTAAGCACCATTTATAATTTTTTCACTTATAAATAAGATCAAGCTTGATTTACGTATTTTTCAGGTAAATAAAAATCCTCAGTTGCAGAAAGCCGTGCCGTACACAGCAGCCGCGCCACCAGCCTGATGAGCTGCAGTGTTTGAATCCCCACCTTGTTTTTGCGTTTCTTTGATTTAACAAGTTCTCAATAGCAACGGAGGCATCATAGCAGACAGCATATCAGAAATGGGTAAAACATCAAAAAGGTTGGCGGCCTGCTCAACCTTAGAATTTGGAGTAACATTCCTTTGGCACGGCTATGAAAATTTCAGGAGTGGCAACCTGACTCATCCAGTTCAATTTAGTCCCTTTTATTACCTGCTGTGCCACATGAGCCGGCAGTGTTTTGTTTCACACTTAAAACTGAGTTCTGAATTAACTTTTTGAACTCTTCCATGCGAACAACTCGTTGAACTTTTGTAATCTGACAGAAGAAGAGCAACCAAAGCCCTGTTGCCGCGGTAAGGTGTGGCCAAGCCTGCCGGTCACCGTGCCGACACAACATCTCCCACGACATAAAACTTGCCACTGGTGTAAAAGCCCCTGAGATAAGACCCTCACCTGCACCTCTGCTGGGCAGGCAACATTCTCCATCGCCCTACAAGCAAGGTGGCACGTCTGCCTTTGGTTTAAGCATCAAGGAAATGCGCTCCGACAGTTGGCAGCGAAGCACCGGCGGCCGCGCAGAGGCGAGGGCAGGGCAGCCCCACGTACCAGAGCCGGAGCCAGAGGTCGTCATGTCGTAGATGAGATCCTTCAGCGTCTTGCCGGAGTTCACCAGGTTGCACTCGGAGAGGGGCTCCTCCACGTTGGGCTGCTTGGCCCTGCCACGGGCGCAGCGCCGGCGCTGGCGGGTGCACGCCGCCAGCACCGCCACCAGGGAGAGGACACAGACCGGCACCGCCACCGTCACCGCCAGCACCACCGGTCCCGCGCTGGCTCTGCCAGGCGACTCTGATGCTTTCGGAAGACACAAGGGAGAGCGGGGTGGGGGTAAGAAGATGGTAAGTGAGGGGCTGTGGAGCAATGGCATATCAAGATTCAGTGACTTCCCACAGCCGTCCTGAGCGGGACCGGCGGCAGCGAGACAGACATTTCTGTAAGTTCTGGAACCTTCCCCCCCACCACCGCCTTTTTTGCAGGTAGCCTGGGCTCAGGTTAGCGCTGTGATCACCACTGAACACCACCATCTCAGCCACATGGCCCCACCAGCAGCTCCTCAAGGAGGACCTTCAGTGGCGCATGGCTGGCAGCAGCGCGGCCGGAGGTGAGGTGCCGCACAGACCATCGCCGCGCCTGCCCCCAGGAGCAGCCCCGGGAAAGCTCCTCAGACACCCTCCCCACAGCGCACTCTCCAGTTCCATCTCCACTTCTGCTATTAAACCCACACAGACTTTTCCCAGCACAACACATCTCCAGCTAGTCCCACCCCTCCTCCCACAGGACCATTCAAGGCAGCAAACACCTTAAGAACGTTCCCATGCAGTTGTAGTTCCAAAAGCGCACCCAGAGTATGCAGTTTCAATCTGTTCATCATGTCAAAACGCCATTCGTCTGCAGTTAGCCGATCCCCCACCTCCCCACCACAGAAGTCCAAGAGATAGGACCAGCAAGCTCACTGCGGGAGCCCAACCAGCACAGCCACCACCCCGAGTGTCTCACCCAGTGGCACGGGCGGCAGCTCCACGCGCAGGGTCCGCATTCAGCGAGGGACACCTTACCGGCGTCACAACCGGTGGGTGCAGGGCCCTTCCCACACTTGAGAGCTTGTGTATAAATTTCTCTGTGCATTGTCCCTGCTGTCCCCAAATCCTTGGAAAAAAGCAATTTCCCAACACTTAACGCAGACGGGAAGGCAGAGTTCTAGCAGATGAGGCATTAAAGGATTTCTAGGACAGAACACTTTCGGAACTTGTGTTCATGAAGCTGAATTTCACAATGGTCAAGAAACGGGACTGTCCTAGATCACTTTCCATTTTAAAACTATAGGGGTAAAAAACATACCAAGAAGGTACAGGAAAGCATTATTAAGGCATTAACTTGCACATGCACACACACAAATCCCCTAATGTCCCCAAAATTGTAGATAAGCCAAAAAAACCTGAATCAAAACAAAACAAGCAACCAACACCCCCTCCTAAAAACAAAACAGAAAGTCCACCCAAAAAGCCCCTCAACACTCAGACTCAGAAGTACCAAACGGTGGACCCAGCGGCTACAGAAGGATTAAGAATCATGAACTCCACGCCGTGCAGTCACCCCCTGGCTGCCCGAGAAAACAAAGAGCCCCTCCTCTCCCTGTAGGAAGATGCAAAGCGATGTGTACATCGCAATCGGAATTTTGGGAGTAACAGAAGCAGCAGCCTGATGGCCGTCGGCACCGACTGTTACTTTCCGCCAGCCAACGTTACAGCTGAAGTGCTGCTTCGTCGCGGGACCTTGCCGAGCCAGGCACTCCGTCCTTCACAAAGCGCCAGAAGCAAAGTCAGCTCCGCACAGCTAACTTGTTCCTTTTTCTTCTCTTCCTCACATTTTAGCACTATGCACAAGTGAGAAAAGAAAATAAACAGAATGTTAACACCAGAAGGCCTTGTATCTATTCACAGCGTACAACTCAGACCCTTCTGAAAACAAAGTTATGACGCCTTGCCCGCGGGCTTTTCCTTTAATAGCCTCCCACGGGACACTCCGGGGGTCATCTGGTACATCTGTAAGAGGATTTGCAAGCAGAATCCCTCCCTGCCGCTGCTGCTCGTTGACCCACGCGCCGGGTCTTCCTGAGCTGCTCCCAGTCGTGTTCCCTCGCAGTGCAGGTCCGTCTCCCCTGCACTGCGAACTGCGGGCGCTGCGCCCCGCGGAGCGGCTCCCGCCGCGCAGCGCCGCAGGGCCGGGAGGACGCGCAGCACGGCGAGGGGTGGCCTGGTGCCGGCGGCAGACTGCAGAGGAGGGCTGCCGTGCCACACACGCAGCCAGCACCGTGCAGAGGGGCGAGGAGCCGTCGCCTGGGCGCTCGGCACGCACAGCGCAGCGCTCCCCGTGCATCCCCCAAACCCGCACCCGCAGAGCTACGCGATGCGTTATCTATCGGCAGTTGCTGTTGAAGACAAACAGGCACGCGATTCTTACTATGACGTGTCAGTTCTTGACACCAACGGCTGAAAAACAACATCACATGAAATGAACAAAATAGAAAACTTTATTGTTGTTCGGCCGGTGCAAACAGCGTGAAGAGGAAAACACTGAGCCCGCGGGGGGACAGGTCCCGTGGGCATCCTCGCAGGCCGGCACACGACCTCAGAGCCCGGCGCAGCCACGTTCCCCGCCGCAGGCAGCAGTGAGGAGCAGTCCCACCGGAGCCTTCGCTCCCAGCGGTGAGCGATGTGCAGCACCCACGGAGCGCCCGGTGCTGTGTGTCCAGCGCTGGGCAGGCAGAGAGCATGCTCGGTCCTGCCGGGACGTCCTTCCCCCCTGGCTCCGGCTCGTGCCGCAGCCTCGCCGTGTGCCCACGTCATCCTTGCTGGAGTTGTCCCACCTCATCACCGCACGTTTCACTGGCGGGTGACAGCAGTCCGTTCTCGCAGCGTACGGTCACCACTGTCCTGCATCCCTCTCCCACTCCTTCCAGCTCCTTCCTCCTCTTCCCTCTTCTTTCACAGCTCCCTCCATTCCCAAGCATCACTCTCTTCAGGAGCAACTTCTTTAAAATCCCCAGGTTTGTTCTCCTTTTCTTTACTTTCAAGCCCGTTTCCTTGCAGTCTGGGTGTTACAGGTGGTGAACCTGTACAGGCAAAAGAGAGCAACAGTTACTGTGGGCTTCCTTCTTACCTTAAAACTGCACACGTACCTCGGTATATACATAAAACTTTCCAGGAGCTCCTGAAAGCGGGAAGCGGCTCTAGAGATACTTTGAGTAGGAGAAAAGCCAAGTTTGCTAAGGCCACAATAAGTTGCTAATTACTTTGCTTCACTTTCCTTTGCTGTGCCTGAACCAGCTGCACGCCGCAGCGCTGCAGCAACATCTCGCCCCGCGTTTCAGGAGACGCCGGGGCCGCGAGTTCTGACCGGCAGCCAAGGGAGCAACTGGGTGACGAGAACAAGCCCAGCGCACTGAGCCGCGGGGAAACGTGCATTGCCACCAGCACTCCTTCCACTGCAGGACACGCTCCCGACTCAGACGACGAATCTAAAAGTACGTACCCATTTTTGAAGAGGGTTTAGTATTAAAGCCATATTACTCCACTGACTATGTCTACACTACCTTGTCATACACTGCAAATCCAGGTTTGGTTCATAGATTTGCCAACAGAATGAAGGGAGGCAACAGTGCGGTTCGGGCTTCTGGGACGTGACAATTGGAATGTGCGGTGCACTGGTGGTACATTGTGAACCTCTGAAGCGGGTTTCACAGCAGAATTTTAAGGGGCTCATAAAAAACACTCCGTACATCTTTAAAAAAGCATTTCTAGCAGGAAAAAAAAAAAGTGTCTTGAATTTTAACAGAAAAGTTTTCTGACACATTTTTACTGAAAACATGTATGAGCACAGTCTGTATCATGAAAGACCTGCAGCACCGGCTGTGCGCAAGGACTGCATCAGGAGGTGTTTCCCTCCCATACGGCACTGCGGGAGCCGGGCAAGCAGCGGGCGGGATGGGGCAAGCAGCGGGCAGGCTGGGGCAAGCAGTGGGCGGGATGGGGCAAGCAGCAGGTCCAGCGGGACACAGGGCAGCCAGCTCAGTTTGAGAGCCCGGGGCAAGGAGCAGGAGGAACCGTGGCGGAGGCGGGAGGAGGCAGGAGGGACAAAGACACTGGTGGCCATTCCGGGGATGCAGAGCGAGACGTCAGAGCGAAGCAGAAGCAATATTCAAACACTCTCTCACACCCGCTCCAGAGGGTGACATCCAGCATCGGGAACACAGACAGACGCCAGCTTTATGACTTATGCAGTGACAGTTGTTCAGAATAAAACCAAGTTCAGTGATGCTTACAGGTCTCCTCTGAGATGCTGCTAAGTTGAGAGAGCTCACGGGCAGAAGGGAAGTTAGCAGTGAGACTGGAAGCTGAGGTGTCCAGGGCAGTTTGCAGGGGGTCTCCACCAAGTTCCTGGGAAATGAAGAGATCCTGACTGTCTAGAGAAGTTTCTTGGAAGGAGTCAACTGGAAACATCCTTTGTCATCCTTTAGTCTACTGGCTGTGCCAGAGACAAAGTGTGGACCAAGGCTGGTGGCAACTACTCAAACCCTTCCCGGTTCTTCACCGAGCGCACGCGGGAGGCTGGAGAAGCACCAGCGCTGTGATGTCTGCGTTACGGCTGGTTGTAGGCCATCTTCAATCCTGACCCTTCCAGCACGCTGTCCTGCGGCCACCACCGCAGCCGTGCCCGTTTCTGGGCGCGCGCACCACGACCCCTCGGGCTTCCCGCAGCACAACCCCCCTCGGGAGGAGTGACAAACGGCACCAGTGCAAAACACACCACACGCGCGGTACAAACAGTAATTAAAGGCTACATCACCAAATAAGTGTGGTAATGCTTTCAGCAGTTGTGCAATGTTAAACTCTTTGGGAAATAAGAAAATCCCCCATGACTACCTAAAAACCATCAAGTCAACACCATTAATCATAACATTTTGCAATCTGATTTCAAATGTACCATTCAATGAGCTCCTAATCAAGAATAGAAGCTGAAGACATGTTGCCATGTATGAAACAAAAATAGCACATCTGGCAATATTTAGCAATTTCACAATATGGTATAGTTATACTTCCAAGTTGTGTAAACAAAAGAGTACTTTTTAGGCAGCAAAAAAAGGAAAGATTCCCCCCACCCTGCCCCCAGTGGAAAAGACATTCTCACACACAGCGCCTGCCTTGCTTTTGACACATGATATGCACCCTAAGACTTCTAAAAGGCCTGACCTACACATGTTTAAGTTCCTAAGCTACTCAGGGAAAAAAATTATGTATTCTTTCCAATGCAGTAAGAAAATACATTGCATCTAATGGGAGGCTCCAGTCAGACACACACAACACTTTTAAACAATTTCAAAAATACACAATTTGGACTAGAGTCTAAAATTAAGTTTCTCCAGCTTCCACCACGACCACAGACCCCATTGCCCCTTTCAGGACATTCAGGAATCAGCTGGGAAAGATCTGTTTGAGGATCCCGACGTTCCAGCGTGCCACCGGGGATACAGCTCAGAGACGGACGGACACGTCACCTCAGGCGCCGTTTCCCCCCTCCCTGCCCCCACCTGCCTCCTCTTCGCACGGCTGCCTTCTTGCCCGTCCCTCCAGAGAACACACAACCGGGACGGCCAAGATGGACAGAAGCACGTGAAATATTTGCAGAACGAGACACCCACAGAGCAGCTATGGCAGGCTGCAGCTCTGCCCGCAGGGTGTTTTTGAGGAGAACCTTGGGAGATCGGTCCAGCTGCGGGATCACCCCAGGAACCGCACCAGCAGTGCGGCACCGGACTGCACCGACACAGAGGCGACGCAGGTTTGGCGCATCCCCTGCAGCTACTGCAGCCCCTGCGCAGCCCCGCAGCCCACGGGCAGGGTCACGCACAGCCGGCCTCCACTACGTCCAGATGGAGGTTGGTCACCCTTCCTCCACACTTCTTTTTTTTTTTGTTTTTTGAGTCCTGACCTCCATCCGAGGCTGTCCGCGCCACAGCAGACAGGCTCATTTTCTTCATTTAAAAAAAACCCAAAACATCCAGCTAAATCAAGTTCCTGTTACTATTTCGCAGCAGAGTAGCAACGCAAACTGTTAATGTTGGCCACCGAACGCTAGCAGTGGCTGTCAGAAACCATCAGTTTCAGGAAACAAAGTGGCCACACAGAAGAGAGAAACAAACATACAAAAATATTTCCCCTCGGTTTTTTGCTCCATTCCCCATCCTCCCTGTTTTTATCCGTCACCGACATCTGAGGAGAGTTAGTGAGAACTGTTTTGTGTCTTCACTCATTGTCCAGACCTTCCTTCTAACGCTGCTCTTGGACCGAGCCCGAGCTGGGAAGACAAAGTGAGACCTTTTCATCCTGTGAAGGAGAGGGAGAGCCAGAGCCAGAGCCTGCAGCTCAGCCCGCGCATCCCTCTGCCCTCTGCCCTCGGGGCACGGGGAAGCTCTCAAGGTTAAACGACCGGAGAGATTGCCCTTACAATTTATATTCAAACACTGGGTTTTATTTGGAAAGTTACTGGTTGAAGGCTGATTTTTCTCATTGTCTGCATCAATATGTACCTTATAAAGCTTTTGGTGCAGCAGTGCCTGACTTCCTTAGTACTAACAGATCCGTGTATACCTTCTCCTAAAAGGCCTTTAACGTCTTTAGGCATTTTCAAACAGGTAAATGAAGAGTAATTATTTGTTCATGCAAAACCTACAGACAATATTAAAAAAAAATCCAACAAAATACAAGAATCTTGCCCAACAATTAGTCTAATTGGTACCATCCATCTCTCTGGGCAATACAAATATACTCAAGGGATCTTTGTCTCAGGAATTCTATCGTATTTCCCTTTCTTTCATCCCAGCGTGTGCCACTGTAGGTGACATGAGGGCCATTAGTGCCTTTGTACAGTTTGGGCAATAGGAATGAAGAAGAAATTACTGGAAACTACTTATTATACAGTTTGTTAATCCCACTATTAGCTTAATCTTGTTCCATAAAGCCTCCTTTCTCCTCTGACTCATTTTCCATTATGCAAATACAGAACAGAAACGGTACGCTTTTTATCTCAAGTTCTAGAGCTGCTGCTGTGCCAGGCCACCCAAAACAGAGCCGAGGGAGAGGGTTCCTGCTGTGTGCAGCCTTTGGCTGGAATCACAGCGGTGCCTTGGAAGGAAAAACCCTCAAACCTTTAGAATTAAAACTTTTACAGAGAATTCTCTGCTGTGCTGAGGTTTCCCAGCAGTGTGCCTGTACTCCCCGAACACATCCCCGTGTTTTTTCTCAGAGGGGCTGACGTTTTCTTCAGCCAGTCCCGGAAAGCAGCCTGGGCAGAAAGCCCACAATCCCGTAACAAATTTGCAAACCCACCTGCACCAGTCCAGCCTCAATTTTCCATATCTGTAAAGATGGAGAATTAATATCCAGCATCACTCGCTATTTTGAGATCAAGAGGTTAGAACGTGTAGCAGCATGAACTTTTCCCCACGCATCTACAGACTGTCGAAGCAGAGGAGGACACCGGAGCTCCAGGAAGTCCCGTTCACTCTAGCTGGTACCAAACGTAAAGCGCCTGAGCCTTCAGGCTCCGGTTCCACGGCCGCGGAGTCCCTGCCTCCACCAAAGGAGGTGACCGAAGCCAACATCAACTCTGCTGCTTCAGAGAAGGGATGGGAAACAAGCTCCCCAGCCCAGTATTCCAGGTAAAATAGTAGAAAACTGGAAATACATTCAGGGTAACACAGAAACCCCCCTAATTAGTGCAAAGCAATCCTGCACTTTGAAACTTAGCACCTGTTAACGCAGAATACTATAATGAAATCCCGGCCAACAACAAGTACATAAAAAGCAGCTATCCAGGCTGAATCTATCCTTACAGATGTATATTTTCAAAACCCAACAATTCAAAGCAAGAGCAGCCTGGTCACCGTGCCCGGCATGAGAGCAGGGCTCTGCCGCTGGCCGAGGCACACAATGCCATCTACAGTTTTATGACGGGAATTCATGCACAGGCAATCAACATGAGCACACTGCTTCGTGCCCTCAGAGATCCTCAGGCCGCAACTCATTTGGTTGTTTTCCAGCCACTCTTGACACATTCGCAACATAAGCCCGTGACACCCAACACAGAGCCGAGCCGGAGCCAGTTGGTGAAGAAGAGCAGAGGGACCAACCAGTGTCCCGGCTGGCCACCACCGGGAGGGAAGAGCCCACTGAAGCTCCTGCTGCGTCTGGCAGGGATGTGCACCAACCACACGGGACCTTCTCAAGGCTTCTCCCCCTCCATGAGATTCACCCCTTCCTACAGGCAAGCTCTTCATACCCACACGCTCTACTTTTGAACTAGAACCCGCATGGTGGAGAGAGAGGGAGGGAGAGGGAGAACCTCCATATCAAGATGTCTGTACCAAGTGCCAACCTGCATGTATTACTGCTCTTCAAAAGCAAGGGCGGGCTGGCTTGAATACGTACTTTGACAAAGCAGCTGTATTTTAAAGACCAGAGAGCCTGCACACCAAGTTAGGCACTAATGAACAGACCCAGTGGCTTAGTTACCGGCCGCGGCTGGCAAGGGACAACCGACCAACACGAGACAACGGTACGCAGAGGCATGGCGAGGAAGAGGCGGCATCACACACAGACCTCTGTGCCAAGCACTCCTGTACACCAGCATGGTCCGAGCAGAGCCCGTTTACAACCCCCAGCTGCGGGAATCCTGGCCCAGCCCGCGCTCGGCGGTGGAAATGGACACCTCTACAGCGTCAGTGAGATAACGGGATAGACCTACAACTGCCTCCGTGTCTTGTCAGACCAGCTGATGGTCCCGTGCTGGTTACTTGCTGTGGTGCCTCAGTGTTACATTTCTTATCCTGAGTCAGAGACGAACCCAAGACGCAGATTTGGATTTCTGAGTGCCGTATAAGACCAGAAGCGAAAGAAGAAAAAACGCAGGCAGAGCAAGGAGTTGCCTAAAAACTCTCTTTGGAAACGGCGATTTCCTAAGCACGGGAACGCACCCGCAAGCGCAGCCAGGCAATGGCATTCGGGCTGGTTTTCCCCACGGCGGAGCCCGGCACGGTAGCTTCCCCGGCACGAGCCATGGTGCGAAGGGCACAGGTGCCTGGGACAGCCCGGCTGGCGCAGCCTGCTCCCTCGCTGGCACGCTCCGCAACGACCCTTAGAGAGGTAATCGTTACTGCGGCCCGAATGAAGCTCTCCTACAGCGTGAACTATGTGAAGAAGGGCTGTCAGAAAAGACCAGCAAGCAGATAGCATTGGCACTTAGATTTTCGACTAACATGAATTCCCCCAAATGTTTAGAGCAAAGGGCTCAGGCTAAAAATTAAGTAAGTAATTTTCTCTAGTGCTGAAATACAAAACCAGAGGTTTTGCAACTACCAGTTCAAGCGCTAGGACGACAGGCATGCCTCCACTGCTCCTCTATAAATAGCAGTTTTCTTCCAAGATTCCAGCATCCCAACTTGCAAAAAAAAAAAAAAA
>RSEF01000007.1:41096465-41132713 GCA_003993805.1 Himantopus leucocephalus | reverse complement strand
CCAGGGCAGGGGGTGGCACTGGATGGTCTTGAAGGTCCCTTCCAACTCCAGCCATTCTATGATTCTATGACCACTATTAGCATCTCCCTTCTGCTGTCACCTGAAAGAAAAATACTTAAATAATCCTTATTCCTGCCCCACACAGCAGGTGAGATGAGGTCCCAGGGTAGGGACCCCCCAGCTGCCAGGCTTCTGCCTGGGCTGGAGGGGACAGACCCCCCTCTGGCAGCGTCTGGCATCCACCTGTCCGCTCCAGGAGCCGCCGGTCCCCAGGGCAACCACAGCCCCTCGTGGTCTGCCCTCCTGTATCTTGTGTGATACAGCCAGTGCTCCCAGTAACAGCCTTTCCAGTTCTGTCAGGTACTATACAGTAGCAGCTTAAGTGCAAGTTATAATGGTAAATTATGTATTAATTTGCATCTTTTTTCCCTGTACCATCTCTCACTGGTATAAGTATATAAAAAGGTATCATCTGATAAAGTAGTATATTTTATAGGTTTTTCAAAAAAGCCTGGATTGAAACACAAATCTTGGAAAGAAGAGTCAAAAAACCTAAGCCTTAAAATAGGATAAAGATTTATTTTTAAAAAAGCACTGAATCAACTTCATTACACAATTTTGAGTCTGGCAGACGCAGGGACTGCACCAGCTCTGTAACACGCAGAGCTCCTGGAAGTGCAAATCTTTTTCCTCCTTGTAACTGGGACCGGGAATCTCACACCTCCTCCTCCCCACTGGGCAGGAATCGATGACACCCATCTAACGCCGAACAAAAGCTGCCAAAATGAGCTGCAGAACCCCAAAGTTCAAGACTGCTGAAACGGCATCAGCCGAAGACCTCCCCCAGCCATGTCCCGGTGTCCCTCACACCTCTCGCCCCCCAGCAGCAGACCCTATGTCCCACACGACCCGAAACCAGCAGAGAGGACACGTCTGCCTTCCCAACTGCAACCGAGACACGGCAAGCCCCTCGCTTCTGGTGCACGGGCACGCCGGCAGGAGCTGCAGCAACCCCTCATCAATCCACATCACAAAGACGTGGCACTGGGTGACACCGACCGGCCAAGGACAACGAGGAGAGCAGCTCCTCACGCGCCGGGGGACTGCTCCATCACGGTCAAACCCCACCGCCAACCTGGATGCTTGTCTGTCTGAAAACACGGGGTGCATTTCCCATTTACAATTCACAGTCAGCGCCTACAACTAACTAACCGCCGCCTTTCCAAACCTCTCCAGTCTGAATTCTTACCCGAGCCATCTTTTAAATTGCGTGCAGAGACTGTCAAACCTCAGCCAGCGTGAGGTCTTCATTATTGCCTTGTCGTGCACCAGCTAACAGCTCTCCGCTCCTCACCATTGCCAGTTCACAGCTGCTACACGCTGCTGATCCATGCCCCACGGAAAGTCCCCGGTACATCAGATATCTTCCAAACACCTAGACTAATGCCAATTCAAATCACAAACTCCCTTAAGATATTCCAGCCCATAAAACCTGTGAAGTTACGAGCCTGTTTCGCTCAGACACTTCCTTTCATCTTCACGGTTAACGCCTTGTGGGAAAGCGCAGCATTTGGAACATCTTTAGGAGACGCAAGAAATCCACTTTTCCCCAAACAGAGTTTCAGTTTAGATTTTCCTGTCTGAAACAAGTTAGGAAAAAAACCAGCTACTGTTTGAGAGACAGCCTTTAAAATCCCCACTAGCTGGCTCTCACGGTGGCGTCCCCCGCGCTCTCGGGCTGGCACACAAGGGCTCGGACGGCACTTACCGACGGGCAGGCGGAGGGTGATGTTGTTGCAGAAGTCGGTGTAGCAGCACTCGGTCTTTGTGATGTTCTTGGAACTGTGGCAGAAGACCTGCGCGTTCAGCTCCGGCAGGGAGACGCAGGACTTGATGACCTCCTCCCGCCCGTTGGTCAGCATGACGGAGGCCCAGCAGGCGCCCTCCGTCTGGCAGGTGAAGTTGGTGTGCTCGCACAGCTGGCACACGCACTTCAGACCTGAAAAAGAGGTTTCCAGCTTTCGTGAGAAGACCCCGGGAAGACAGACACCCCCCCGCGACAACCGTGCCAGCTCATCTTGCCGGTCGGCCAAGGCTAGCCGGTCGGCCACGAGCACCCAGCGGAGCTCCAGCGCGGGTCCCGTGCCAGTGAAGGGGCTCCGGGGCTGCAGGAGAAAGCCGGTGCCGGGAGGCTCCCGGCAGCACAGGTCCCCAACACCCGCAGGTGACAGGTTTTCAAACCAGGCGGTCCTCAGCCACGGGAGAGCGTATAGCATCTGTCTGGAGCGGGGGAGAAGACTGACCACACCAAGAAGTTGTTTCTGGCGGAGCTGCCTTTTGCCTACACAGGGAGACGGAGGTTCAGGGCTTCAGGTTCATGTTCTCAGCTCTCGCGGACTCAGGCCAACACCTCAGATGGCGCTCAGGACACACACGGGCACACGCTCAATTCCAGATGTGTATTTAGACACAGCTACATTCATTATGTACTGAATTTTAAATACCAACAGTTGCTGTTCGGGTGGCTGTGCTGACCTCCCGAACCACGGCCAGCCCTCGCCTGAGCCCCATGCCCCACGCCGGCACCATGCCGGCACCACGCACACCTCGCCGGAGCCGGCCGGGCTACAGCAAGGAGCCTGAGGAATCGCCAAGACGCGACATCCTGGCACGCACCACCCTGAACCCTACGGACAGACACCGGCAGTAACGACGGACTTTTCCTCCCCAGGTCTTCCGAGATGATGCGCCTTTTTCAGGCACACAAACAGCTGCCCAATCTCTTTTGGTGCAGGAGCCTGATGACTTCTAAGCTGTGCTTGTTTTTAACCACGTCTTCATGTTTTACCAGATCAAATAGAAACACATCTAATAACGACTATGTTTTTCAGGCTTTATTGACTCTTCCTTGGAAGAAGAGGAGGAAACCAAAGCCACATTATCTCAGTGAAACACCAAATGCCAACAATATTTTTTTTTGCCTTCCTTGTTTTCTTCACCTGCTTCATAACAAACAATTTCTTCTTGCTTAATGCCAAGTTCAGGAGCCTATATTGGCAGTGATACAATAACCAAGACACCTTAACCTTGGGCTGACAGCAATTTCTACAGGAAGCCCTTCCTTAAGTGCACTTTATGCGATTATTTTGTTCCTGTAAAAAAACCCAACACCTCAGAGTACCAAGACTTGATCTCTTCAACTTTTGACTTAAACAGCTCTTATCCCCCCACACGGTCCCCAAAATGCATTCTCTGCACTTTCCTGGGTCAGTTGTAACGCTGCAAGATTGAATATGGCTCTACTTATAGGAGCCAAATTACTAAAAATAAAGTAATTTTATCCATAAACCCAGCGCACCCCAAGAGTTGCCACCTTTCTCTCTCCGATGTCTTTCCCTGATCAACCCAGGACCTAAACCAGCCCCTGCCACCGCCCCCAGCGCAGGGTTTGTCTACACAGGAGCGCCCCGGCCCTCGGTGTGATGCATCGCCTCCTGCACCCACGGCCGAGGAGGACGGCGCGGTGACGTCGGCTGCGGCAGCACTCGCCGTGGGGCAGGACCAGCGGGGACTCTCACCCCAGCGTCCCCGGCGGAGCCCTGACAGACGTCAGCGCAAATCTGGTTTCTGTGCCCGTGACTCTTTGGTTTCTTTACAACAATCTTCATCCTGTGCTGCCCTTCCGAAATAACAGCTTGTGGTGTTGATCCTCCGCTTGGGCCCTCAACAAACCCCCTTGGCACCATGCGTCCGTGTTTATCCTGGACGCAGCGCTCGCTGGGAGCCGTACCACTGCCTGCGGGCAGCGAGCGCCATCCATCACCCAGCAACAGAACAGGCGACTCGCCTCCTTAAAGACGTTACCGTAGCCCTAGAGGAGATGCCAGGAGCAAGACTCATCAGATCCAAATAAATAAGGGATCTAGCAGGAGAAAAATAGACACATCATCACCAATACTGCAAAATAAAAGCATTACTGGAGGAAATGAATATAGGACTGTCGCAAGTGTCTTCAGTGTTTCAGACATGTCATTATGCTGTTTTTCTCCCCCTTCTCATGGCTGAAAAATAAGATGGGAAATGGTCTTTACGACGTCATCCACAGTAGGTAACTGACAGTTTTATGCATGTTGTGGTATTTTGCGGATTGCCTGAGAGAGGAGCTGATCAAAACTGTCACTGCAAGTCCCGAACAGCTCCAAGGGTGTTCCTCTGAGCCCCGTGCACACTGGGTGGGAAAAGGATGGCGAAGGGCTCTGTAACCTCACTTTGACCAGCTGAGGCAGCCACTTATTTCCAGAATGAAAGGGGCCACCGCGAGCCCACCTGTGACCAAGCGCTGGCAGACAGGTCCGACGGCTGGTGCCCTTGGCGGGGAAAGCAAGGGGTGCTCGAAGATCGGTATTTTCTACTGGTGTATTCAGAGAGGGGTTTATTCTCCTGCATGTCCTTATTTCCTCTCTACATAACTGATAGAAAGATTCTAACCCCATTTTTCCTTTTAGTTTTGAGTGTTTTGCTCCAAAACGACTTGTCCAATCCCCTGCCCACAACCAAAAGGTCACAGACCTATGGAAATCAGCCCTGACCCCCACAGAGTTGTTTCTGCAAGAAGCCATTACGCAAAGAAGAACAAAAAGAAATAAAGTTTTGGTGAAAATTCACAATACAACCCAACCACATTATTATTGCTTCTGAAAGTGAATGCATTCAGCCACCAGATGACACGCGGGAGGCGCAGGGACAGGAGCATGTTGAACTCAGTACTTCCAGAGAATTTTCATGCCACCCGGAGACTAGAAAGTCCTGGAGACCAAGATGGCTCGAGAAGCATTCCCTCTTCTCCTTTGGAAACACTGAGCTCACAGAAGTCACGTGAGACAGACACTCGACCTTCTGATGGGAACACTGCGTTCAGTTTGGAAGAGGCAGAAGAGCACATGAAGAAAAACTTGTCCACACCCAAAAACATCACATCCTAAAAAACATTTTAATGCACTGTTGTCCCACCACACTTGAACTGTTGTCTTTTTTAACCATTCCTTTTTTAAAAGCTGAGAACTACTGCCCCAGGGGTACAAAGCCTTCAGCCTCTGCTTCTCAACCCAGCTCCTTCCAGCGGTCCTGACTCTCCCCCGTCCCTGTCCCCCCATCGCTGGCAGCCCCAGACCCCTCCTGGTCCCAGCAGCTCTCCCCAGGATGCCCCCCGGCTCCCTCCCCTCCGCTGCATCCTCCGACCGCCTCTGCTCCTCCCAAGGCGGCTCTCACTCCTGTTGACGCCGTGCCCAAAGCCTCACCAACGCACCCCCCCATCCACACATCTCCTCCTCCACCCTCTCCCAGTCCCCGCGTCACTCCCCAGCTCTCCCTCCCGCGTTCCCTCTGCGGGGGGTGCCAGCTGCAGCATCGTCCCCCACAGCCTCTCCGTCCCGGCTCCATCAGACTTTTTTCCCCACCGCTCGGCCGAGGCTTTGCCCTCTCCCTGCTCGGCGCTGGGGTGGGGGAAGCACGGCGCTGGCAGCACTGGGGAGAGACTCCTCTGCTCTCCATCACTGCCGACAGCCCTGCGCGAGCATCCCACATCAGCCGCTCCAGCCGAGTCTCCCTAAACCCAGGCTCTCTTGGCTGGAACAAATTTGGGCTGTCGGGTGATGCGTGGCAGAAGTCAAACAGAGAGCGCCGCAAGAGCCGGCAGTAACACACCGCTCCGCAAGGATGAGGACTCCACACGTCTTCGCTGCTAACAAGGTTCAAAGAAGTCCTACCGAGAGGTGAAATCCACACTCCCTCCCCTCTTCAGCCTCATATTTCAGATTTTCCTCGTGTCGTGTCTGCTGCCATCGCTCACCCCTGGTTAAATGCTGCCAAATTTCAAGCCCTTACGCAGGAGGAAAAAAAAAAAAAAAGAAAAAAAAAAAACAACCAGAAAAACGGTGCAGCTAAATCTATTTAAAGACAAGATCAGAGTTTGAGTTGCGGGCAAGACAAGACTCTCTCTTCCCAGAAGATTTACATAGACCACTTTTAAACGCAATTCTACAAAAGAATTCTACAGAAGCCCAAGGTTCCCCAGCCTGTGCTACTCACTCATTTCTCACATAGAAAAAGGGACAGAAAACTCAAACCAGATACAAATACTTGACCTTGTTTCCGAGAGCTTTCATGTACATCAAGAATCCTTTGCTAAAAGAGCAGAAAGATGATTTTAAAACCATTAAAGCTTCCCTGCACCCGTGCTATTTCAGCTGCCTCGCCTCAGTGCAATGGGGAGAAGAGGAGCCCGGGCCCTCCTGGACATGCCCTCGGGAAGATCCGCGCTTCTCCTGCTCCTGGTCCGGCCAAACAGGGGACACCACAAACCCCATCAGCTCTCAGCTCCCACCCAGCGTCGCATCCCCGCACCACACCGCGTGCGTAGCTCCTCCGCCGAGCCTGTACCACCGTCCCCGCTGGCACCCTCAGGGACACGGGACTGGCCAGAACTTGCGCTTGCCTGTGCTGATCCACCAGGAGCGTCTCGGTGCAGCTCCAGTTCATTCACGACCACTTCCTCCAGTACCCTTTTTATGGAACAAACTGTCCATACTCGGTTCTATAGTTGGGCAACCTACAATCGCTGGCAACACATTTCAATCTTTCACATTACATATCTACAGAGTTTCTGCTCTACGTTGACTCCAAAGCCGTCCCGGAGAGGCTGGCGAGACTCTCCCCTCCATCTACAGACCAGGGGATAACAGCACGACGACAAAACACGTTCCAGTTCTCTCACGCTGCTCCAGCCAACACCACCTTTGCACCAAGTTTCCCCTTCCACATACCCATTCTATGGAACGAAGGAAGAGGAAGAATTTGCAAATATTGACTGAAATTCTGCAAGTCGCTGCGTGCAGCAAGAAATGGTTATTCCCTCCCTGGGGAAGGCGCACCGCGCTTCTCCAGCTCTGTTCCCAGGGACGGTCCCAGCCACGTTACCGGCGGTGCTGTCACGGGGGGAAAGTCAGGACTTCCACCGCCGTGGAAACCAGAGAAGTGGAGTAAGGTGAATGGGAAGGAGTTAAAGGGAAAAGGATCAAAGAGGCAGGAGAAAAATGTGCTCCCAAAACTTCAAAACAAGGCACTCAAATCCAGTAACAAACATGATTCCATTATTTACTCAAGCACAACATTTCCCTTAAAACATTGCATTCTCTGGTTGAGAAATTAGGAGAAAGTGAACAACTGAAATATGCCACGGCCTCAGAGAGCTATGTTAGGCATCCAAACTTGGTTACCAACGGTTACAGCGCTCTGAGCGTGTCTCCAGCAGTCATTAACAAATTTGTCCCAAATCTCCCCAAAGCGCCACACCCCCAAGGACCACCAGCAGGCTGTCCCGCCATGACCGGCCACAGAGCCCGCGGCAGGGCCAGGGCAGGAGAGGACGCGCGGTGCGTTCACTCAGCGGGGACGGCGGTTGCCGACAGGCTGCACGGCGGAGGTGCGCGGTCCCTCTTCTCTTCCAAAGAGAAGCGCGGCACTTGGCAGGACCCAACTGAACAACAGGAGGAACCAACAGCCAGTCGAGGTGATGGGGAAGTCAATTCACAAATCGCTGTTAGATACACAAGGAAAGCAAATTTTAGGTATAGAGGCCACAAGGAACAGCCGTTCCCTGGTTTTAAGGCATAAGGAGTTTTCAAGAATTTTTATTTTTTTTCTGTTATTGCAATAGGAGTTGTGACTACATACCAGTGTCTTGGATGAGACCCACCATGAATCAAGGACAGGATGACTTGCTCTTCAGAGCAGAAAATAACCTGCATGACTTACAGAAAAAGCTACGGTTTTTTTCCTTCTTAGTTTTCAATGCAACCATAAGAAAACGCACAGTACAGGCAAACACACTGTGCAATGAACTTACGTAGCAGGAGGAGCTGAACCAACGTCTGATTCACAACAAATCAACACAAAGACGCACAACAGAAGATTATTTTTTTTTATGCTTCCATCACTTTTTCCTCAAGAGTCAGCTTCAAGTATTTGAATCACTAGATAACTGAGGAACAAGAATGATACTACCTGCAAACAAGAGATGGAAGAATCTGAGTTTAGACACCGGCTTAATGAAAGCAGCTAACAACTAAAACAAGTCGATGGACATGGCGCAACCTCAGAAGTTAAATGGAAAGAATTGAGTATATAATTGGTGTAAGCTGACTTAACACTGCAGGAGTAAAGGCATAAACTAAAAACTATGGGGAGAAAAAAATAGCCCAGACTTGCTATCTCTTGTGAACCACACAAAGTTCTACACTCCAACACAGACTTTTTACTATACAGATGAACAAGGCATTAATCTTCCATTAAGTCATAACCCCGCACTACCCACAATAGTCAGCAGCTGCTTCTTGCGACTACAGGGCAGCAGAGCATTTCAAAATTAAATTGGAAAGCAAGTATCTAAGTGGCCTTACAGCAATTAATGGTCTTTAATCATGATGGGACGGAGGGCCGAATACGCAGAGTATGGATCACTCTGTGCAGTCATTCCGCATTGTGCACTTCTACACACACTTTCAGTTTTTTCCCAGATGAAGAGATCCGGGGCTCGTGTCAGTGCAAAATCGTCTGGGAGGAAAAACCCAGTTCAGGGGTGGGTGTGGAGGAACGTCAGGGGTCGCGTCTCGGGGCAGAGCCCGCAGCGCCGCGCTGGGCAGCGCTGGAGAACAGCGGCTCACGGAGGGGGCACAGCCGGGAGGAGACCCAGCGCCCCGCTCTGCCCTTCGGGGTCGGCTCCGTCGCCCACTTCAAAAGGCAGAGGAGAATGAGGAACAGTTACGGGACAGACGGCCGGGGGCACCGGACATGGATTAAGAAACTGGGCTCTTTCCGGTAAAAGGCAATTTTGGGGAGACACAAAGTTTTATAAAGAAATGACAGATCGCATTGAGAAGACGAACGGGATCAGACAACCACCGCTGCCCGCTAACTCAGAAGCCCCCCGGCAGCGCAGACGCCACCGACGGCACACACACAGTAAGCAAGAGGAAGCGCTCCTCTTTCTCGCGCTGCCGTGCCACCTTCCCCACTGCCACCGCTCAGCGTAAACCCTGAGTGTATTCGTAACGTCGTTGGACAAACCCAGCTGCATGCACCAGAGATTTACAGAAACCACTATGCCTAACGACACAAATACACCTTCCGAGTGCCCTTAACCCACCGGCCGCCGAGGGCGAGCGGGCGCCAGCCGCGCACACCAGCACAGCGTGTCTTCTGGCCACGCGCCGTGTCCCACCCTCGGTCCCCCTGCCGGAGGAGCAGCGCTGGTCGGGGCTGCCGAGACCCCCCTTCTGCTCCCGCACGCAGCCAGGAGCGCGGCCGAGCCCTGAGGGGAGAAGAATTAACTTGCAACTATGGACTGGAACTCTGCAAGTCCGGACGCGGGGCAGGAGCCGTGCCTCCCGCCCAGAGCGCTGCGCCCGTTCGCCCGCGCAGAGGGACCCACCGCAGCCACCCCCGTGGAAGGGGCAGCCTGTCCCTGCCACGGGTATTCTCTTCTAACGCGTTTCTTCAGAAGACGAAACCAGAATCTTGAGAGATGACAGGTCTTAAAAAAAGAAAAAAAACTTGCTTTTTGGACTACTAATAAAAATATGGGCTTGGAGCAACCTGGGCTGGTGGGAGGTGTCCCTGCACAGGGCGGGGGGGGACTGGATGGTCTTTAAGGTCCCTCCCAACTCTAACCAGTCTGTGATTCTGTGATAAGTACCCCCTGTGGAGAGGGCCCTAGAAAAAAAATAGCAGGAGTAACAGTAGATTAAAAGCTCACTATATAAACATACTGCAAAAAGGATTGATATCAAACTAGGCAAAAACTAGAAAGCTGCAGAGACAAAAAAGTAATTATTCCAGAACTGAATAAAATGTCTTAGAACAATAAACATTAAATAGTTCTACCGTTTTCGTTTCTTAAAAATACGTATGGGAAGTGATTTCATTAACGTGTGCAAGTATCTGAATTTTGGAAGGAAGATGCCGGGTACTCAAAATCCCTGTTCCAGAAAAGCTTGGCAACCATCACCAAAAACCCCAGCAGACAGAAACTGAGGCCAGGCATTTCAATTAATGTTAACTGAGCAGCGAAGGGGGAGGGCAAGGGCAACAAAACCCAGTGAAATTATTTTGTCGGAATAAGCTGTCAAAGGACATTTGCTAATTTCTCATTAGCTCCAAACAGGCGAGGTACCCTTCGGAAAGTCACGCTTTATGAAACATGAGCTATGCGGTGAAACACTAAGGTGTTTTGCAAGAATTTTGTGAAGTACCATCTATACACGAAGCTGAGGAGGAATCCGCTGGTCTGAGCCCGTGAGGCGCCGAAGGAGGATCCAGCGCAGGGATGGGGGTACAAATGCCGTCGGGAGGCGGCCGCGATAGCGCGGTGCCAACAGCATTTACCGACTCCGAGTCTGAAACGGCGTGAATGGTTTAGTAAAAAAAATTGAATGGTTTAGTATTACTCTATTAAGACGAGCAAAATATTTCAGAACAACATTTGACAACCGAAAAAGTCCTCTTTTACTTAACCATTGCTGGTTTTGCCCCATCGTATGTCAGACTGAAAATGTGTTCTGCTAGAGAAGCGAGGGGGACAAGTTCTGCAAACGCTGCTCCGAGTACGTAGAATCAGCTTCCTGGTACACATGGAAGCAAGAAACATGGACTTTTTAATGTACTTAAGTTTGGTGGTGGCAAAAATAAAGATGAACCAAGAACAGAATGCTAAAATGCCAACCGCATACTGGCAGTTCGAATCACAGAATGGTTTAGGTTGGAAGGGACCTCAAAGCCCACTGAGTTCCAACCCCCTGCCGTAGGACCCCTGCCCTCTTGGACACGGTGATGACGGTAGGTCCCTTCCAGCTGAACTATTCTCTTCTGTAAGAAACACTTAACTTGCAAAGACCATTTATTCAGGGAAAAATTCATTCCCGAGGCTGCAGTTGGCAGTGAAACGCCGCCGGCTCTGGACGAGGGCTGGCAGGGGCAGAAGCGCGGCAGGGCGACATCCATCGCCTCAGCACCAAGGCAGCGGAAGGAAACTCGCACCTTCGGGGGACGCCGGGGTTGGAGCGTCACCGAAAACGTTCAGGACAGCACAGGACCTGTGCCCAAGTGACAAAACCTGCCAACCTCCATCAGAGCGACCTGCATGTGCCCGGGTGCATTTACACATGTCCAAAATTGGCAGGGGGGCAGCGGGGGATAACCCTCCCCGACAGGTATTCACAGCATCTAAATTTAGGCATCCAACTCGGACTTTGTTCTCTGCAGGACAGCTAGAGACGACCCCCGATAACTCAGAGCCCAACAGCACTTGAGGTTCAAGAGAGGGAATTGCGGGTTTGAACGGGGACGGAGTTAATAGCTGAGTATCTCTTCCCTGTCATCGCTCACCGCACAACACTTTCATGTCACCGTTCCGTTAATTACCAGGTTATCAGAACCCCCCCAGCCAGGCAGAAGCTGAATTTCTAGCCTACAAAAACAAGCACAGAAAGAAGCCCTGAGCGTATCCCTCCCAGCACCTGATGTGGAGAAGAACAGGGTAACGGACTACAGCTCCGGGGGGCTTCAGCACCGTCTGCGAGACCCCTTTTTCTAGGGATTTCTGCTGAAGGCTCTGACGCCCCCGTGCCATAAGCCAGAACTCAAGACAGGCTTCAGCAGACGCGCCAACACCACCCCGACAGCTCGCTCCCATCCCGAGGGTCGGCTGCGCTGCCGCACCACGCA
This sequence comes from Himantopus leucocephalus, assembly GCA_003993805.1. Classification (NCBI taxonomy): domain Eukaryota; kingdom Metazoa; phylum Chordata; class Aves; order Charadriiformes; family Recurvirostridae; genus Himantopus; species Himantopus leucocephalus. The sequence goes on along the minus strand of RSEF01000007.1, from coordinate 41,120,935 downwards.
CCGAGCGCGACTGCACCGCTCTGATTCCAGCAGCGCTCTTCAAAAGTGACAAGATATCCTGGCCAGACTAGAGCCTAGAATAGTCATTCGCAAGCAACTGGAAAGGATCTAGAGCCTACTCCAAAAAAGCAGAATTAAATTACACCCACTCACCCCACATACAGTCTTTCATCTGCGCGAGCTACTGGCAGACACCCTGGTGGATCATGGAGTGGGGCCATTAAGTGCTTATTGTTCTCATCCACGTTGTTTCATTAAAGCTTTTTTATTATTAAAGCTTTTTACTAAAAGCTAGGAAAACAGAGCTTCAGTGACACACAGAAACGAGAAGATAGCATCGTACTGATAATTTGTTACATAGCAGTGAATTAAATTGTTTAGTGAAGTACAACTGCTTTGCTATTGCGGTACTTCTTTCCAAGGACAGACTATTTTTGGTGCTTTTCAATATTACCAGTTGATAAGGACTAAGCAAACCAAATTATTGAGCTGGAACAGAGATGCTTTTTGCAGAAGGTGGCTCTGGATCTGCCAGTGACACGCTGACACGATGTGCAGCGGCTGGTTCACAGCTCTGTGTGCGGCAACAGCCATCGCCGTGCGCGTTACGTACCTCATGCTTTTATACCAGGTTTACCTTCTATAGGAAACACTGGGATAAACAGTGTGTGCTAAAAATTCAGGCTTAAGATTCTCAGGGCATTTTCAGCGACTGTATAACTCCATACAAGGATGTCATACCACGTGGAAAAGACAAGAAGTTGTTGGAACACAGTACTACTCATCTAGCAAGAGTCCAATTTTACGCTATTTTCATGCATTACAGAGTAGTTTTCAGAAGCAGTCTATTTTGCTTCTAATTTTTCAACAGAAGTTTTACACTGTACCTGGCCGTGAGCAGCAGCTGCTCGTGCCTGTGCCCCCCCGGCACCCCCGAGGGCCACGCGTGCCATCGCGTACAGGCATTCTGGCCACGCAGCAGGGACTGCTCACGGGTTTTGCGGTTTGCTTTTTGGAGGGCTGAAATGCATTTAAGTGGGAAACAAACTCTCACAAACTTAGAATTTATCTAAAGGCTCTCTTAAGGAGCACAAGGCGATGCAGTGGCAAGCGCTACGAGAGGCTCTCGTGCCACCACCACGTATAGTGAAACGTTTCCTTACTGCAGCCCACCCCCTCAACTCCTGTTCATTCAGGAACCCTACAGCACGCCGAGTACCCCTTACTCCCCCCGAAACAACGCCGTGAAACGCACAGAAGAGCAGGCAAAGCATTTCACACAACACAGATGGAGGTGATGCAGGACAAAGGCGGCAGGAGCCGGGGGGAGGGATTTTGAGGAGCCCACACGAGGTACGCAGGTAGGAAGCAATAGGACCGTTCATCACAGCAGTAGCAAAATACTTTTCCTCTTAATCCCATCGATGTTCCAGAATACTGGGGCACAATGGGCGTTCCTCAGGAGTCCTCCACTGCCCAGCACAGCATCCTCAGACTTGGCGTGAGAGAGGACAGGGGGAAAAGTTTACCGGAGCACGCTTGGTCGCGTATCTTGATCAGGCGGGTTTGCGGCAGAGCGTGAGCAGATGCAGAGCTGATGAAGCAGATGCACCGCTGAACACCTGATGCCCAACAGCGACTGCCGCTCCAGACCTGAAGACCCCTTCTAGGGACGTGTAACCCCCCTTGGTGCCCCCTCCAAAGCGCTGTAAGGGTGGGGAGGATCCCTGCCCAGCCTGGACCATACGCACCCACGCTGTGCCTCTTCAGGGTCTGTGTCAGGTAACCAACAGGGCAAGAACAACAGAGGACAACGCTATTGCAGCTTAAGAGACCAAAGCAACGCAAGGCGGTTTAGATCGATGACAAGCAACACCAACGAGATGTGTGAGCGTATCGCTCTCTCCAGAGGGAAGCGGTAACGGTCACGGCATTGGCGATGCTTCGATTCAATTCCAGCACAACAGGGAAAAACAAGAGTAGCGCCGGGCTGCCTCTTTCTGCGGTTCACCTCCGAACTTAAATGTTAACATCCAGACAAACAACGAGAAGGGGTCGGACAGATGAGGCTTTAGGCCCCTTGGAAGTAACCAGGATTTACCAGATGTATGATACTATACCGAAGTACCTCAAACATCAACAGCTGCGCTTTGTCACTCCTCCTTTCCCAAAAGCGGGGATTATGTGAGCGCTTTGATGTGGGAGTGGGCACGGCCCGTCCTTGCAGCGTGGGGCAGCGACCACCTCTCTGCAAGTGTAACCGGCATCGCAGCACGGAGCTAACTGTGGGGAAAGCACTGAGAGAAAAGTAAATTGGAGCAAACCCAACAGAAAAAACGTAAAGTGTTCTAGCCTACACCGCCCTCCTGTACCCTACAGACAACCGCCTGTGTACAGAGCGGTTTGGGAGCGCAGGGTTAGTGTTCAAAGGGAAGGCTGAGGGCAACGAACGCCTCATACCGCCGGCGAACAACCTGTATGGGAAGGACCCCGACGCGGTGTTTGACACCCCTGCCCGAAGCCCTCCCGTGGGTTGTGGACTTTGTCCCACCCGCGGTGGGACGGGACGGGACGGGACAAGGCGCACTGCGGGGGCTCCTGCATGACACCCAGCGCGGGCAGACGCGTGGCCCTCTCGCCACGACCCGCAGCCCGAAAAGCTGTCTGTGGGCGCCCAGCGCGGGCGGCGCCGAGCTGTGGGTGCCCACTCCAGCGCCCCCGGGAGAGGCGCGGGGTCTCGCTCGCCAGACCCCCGGGGATGGCGAACTTCTGCGCCGGCGGCACCCGAGCGGCGCGGGCCGGGACGGCGATTCCCCGTAAATCCCGGCTGACCTATTTCTTGCGTATACACGGTGATCATAATTAAATGCATTAAGCTCCTTAACCTCCCGAGAAACAACGCTGACCCCGGCGGGGCGGGGGCGCCGCTGCCGGAGCGGGACGGGGCGGGGGGGCGGGGGGGTCCCGGGCCCGGGGGGGGGTACGGAGGCGCGGAGGGGGTCCCGGTGCGCGGAGGGGGTCCCGGTGCTCGGCGCGGCGCATCAGCCGCCCCCGCCCCGCGGCGACCGCCCGTCCCGGGTGCCGCCGGCGGCGCGCAGGGCGCTCCCGCTCCCGCTCCCCTTCCCGGTGCCGGTGCCGGTGCCGTTCCCGGTGCCCGCCCTACCTGCGCACAGCGAGACGGCGGCGCCCAGCAGCGGCAGAGCCACCCGCAGCGCGGGGCCGGGCGCCCGCCACATGGCCGCGCACCGGCGGCGGGGCCGGGCACGGATCCTCCTGCTGCTGCTGCTGCTGCTGCTTCTCCTCCTCCTCCTCCTCCTCCTGCTCCTGCTGCTGCTGCGGCTCCTGCGGCGGCGGCTCCCCCCGCCGGAGCTGCCCGCGCTCCCCCGCCGCCGGCGGCAGCTATAGCGGTGCGGGGAGGGGCGCCCCCGGCTCCGCCCGCGCTCACCTTCCCCCCGCGGGGCCGCGCCGCCGCCGGCAGCGGGGAGGGGGCGGGGGGACCGCCCCGCACGGGAGCCCCCCCCAACCCCGGCCCGGCCCCCCGCCCCCCCCCGCGGGTCCCGGTACGAGCCCCGGGGCCGCCCCGGGCGTTGGAGGGGAGGGGGGCGGGGAGGGGGGCTCGGAGCGCCCCCGGGGCCGGGCGGGAGCGGCGGCGGGTGACGCGGGGGGGGACGGGGGGACACTGCATCTCCTGTCCCGGCCGGCGGGCGGGAGGGCTCATCGCTACACCCGCTGGAACCCGCGGCTGCAGCCAGACACAAAACTAGCCCGAAACAGCACTGCTCAGGTCTTGAACACCGCCCCCCCCCAAAAAAAAAACCAAAAAACAAACCCTATTCGTGGGTTTTAGCATCTTTCCCGTGGCTGCTTCATCAGGCTGTGCCAAGTTTTCCACATACAGCAAAATTCCGACCCGTTTTCCACATTTCTTCAGTCCCTTGTTAGGATCTATGCCCCACCGAGACCCTCAACCCCACCACCCCCGCAGCCTGGGTCGGACAAGGGCCCCAAAAGCGCTCTTATACGCTACAAACCACCACGACGTTTTTTAAAAGCCGTCGTGCCACTATAACCCCGAAGCCTCAGTAGTACTTACAGGTATCATCATAAAAATCAACTACATTTGAGTCCACACAGAATCAAGTCCTTTCTCAAAGCGTCAGAGGAGCAGACGGTGTCTAAATTGTCTTTAGGAAGGCGTTGCACGTGCTCCGTTTCCCTGTATTTGCTTTACAGTAAGAATACCAGCAAGAGCCCCGTTTCCCACACATTCTTAGCTGCATCTCTAGATTTCCATTACCGCCATGCAATACTTTACTAGTATTATGACATCTCTATTAAGCTTTTTAGGCTTCCCCAGACAGTAATTTCCTAGCAGTAATTTCTAGGTTTTTGAATACTGAAGTTAGTGACATTTGTCAAATCAGCCTTTTGCAGCCTACCTGGTCGTACCTGCTACTTCCCAATGCCTTGGCAGAGGTTCCATACTTGTATTAAAATGCCTGGGGGGAGAAGAAAGAAATCACGGAATGGTTAGAGTTGGAAGGGACCTTAAAGATCGTCTAGTTCCAACCCCCCTGCCATGGGCAGGGACACCTCCCACTGCCTGTTGATTTTATTCATGTAATTTTCCCTAAGTATTTACTCAGGGTTACAGCACCGGGCATATTCACGAGGTCTTTAGGAGCTCCTAGTCCCAGATGTGTCCCCGCTGTAGGCTCACAGCTGAGCCTCCCCTCCGCTCCCACGCACCGTGTGAGGTAGCGTTGTTCCCAGTGCCTCTTCTGGGGCAGTAAGGTAAGGAGCTTCAGCAAGGTCCTGGGATTTGGGAATTCCATGCATTCCAATGCTTTGCTGCTAACATTAGAAAATTAATTTAGGACTCAGTTCAATTAAGAGTCTGCTGGTGTGGAGCAGAGACCCAAATAACCTGAAGGAAAACTTGCCGCTAGTAAAGGCTAAGGGCACGGACGTGCTGATGCTCCCGCTCCATGCCGCCGAGCTTGGGCGCCCCAGGGAGGCATCCCTACCCCCTGGGATCCGGAGCCTTGCGTCCTCCTCTCTAACCTGCTTTGGGAAAATTAAGCAGATGTCCCTAAATTCTTTTACAATACCGCAGAGGAGGAGTGCCCAGCTGTGTAGAAATAAGCTCAGGGATGGAAGCCGTCACCTGGGAAGTGAGAGAGCAGAGCTCGATTCCCTCCGCAACTGAAAGTGCTATTCTGGCTCCTGGGGAAGAGCCGGGAGCAGCCGAGCGCTGGCGCAGCCGAGGGCTTGCTGGAAGGTGTATCCAAGGGAGGTGCCTTCCAGGGAGTCAGAAAGGAAGAGAACATCACGACACACACGCGGTAAAAGGAGTACAACTGGCTCCGCGTGCCCTCAGCCACGGACCAAAGGGAAAGCCCCTGGGGTCCGCTGTAGGGATACATAATATCATACTGGAATACAACACAGCAGCATAGTGCGTACCTTACTGCCTTATAAATAATGGAGAGGGATTAGAAAATACATGCCAAGATCTAATTTAAAAAAAAAAATGCAGGTTTGGGTGTCAAGGAATAAAATAATAGAGGAAAAAATCTGCAGCCCCCTCCCTTCTGAAAGGCCTGAGTCCGTAACCGCCCTCTGCCCAGGGCGTCCCAAACGCCTCTCACGCCACACATCGCTCTCACGTAGATCCCAGCTTGCTGGTGGGAATGCCATGGGATTGTCAATATCCTCACCAGCACCCGGCTACTGCTCACCTTTCTGATGAAATCAGATAAACATAACACTGTTCTTAGCAAATCCATGTTTTCTTTCTTTCCTGTTGGAGACTTACAAACAATTTCTTTTATTTGCTCAGTGCTACTAGAAAGTGTAAATAGATCTCATTCAGACTCATCTCTGGTTCATAGCATGTAATTATTACTTCTGCTTTTTTGTTTGAAAGAAGACATACAATTATGCGTTATTTAATTAAAGTAGTTCAGGTTATTCTTCAGTTAAAAAAAAAAAATCTATAGAACACATTTCCGTCAAAGAAGTGATGAAGAAAACAGTATCTCCTGTGCTCATCAAGAATCAAAGTTTATAGAAAGAAGTTTGCAGCACACATACTTGCAAAAAATAGTTCTTAATAAAATATCCATTCTGTTTTTAAATAAACATTTCTGCTAAAAAAAAAAATTGGTTAGCTATTTATTTTACTAGCATCCCCAAATGGACTTTTTATCTCACTACATAAATAAAAGGGAAAGGCTTTTCTTCTGAAATTTTCCATTTTCATTACAAGTGTTACAGGGGTCGAGCAGGAAGAACGCTCCATACCTTTTCCCTTGCAGTATCATAATGGAGCAGAGCAGATTTACTGAATATCCTCTCTCTGCACGTCTCCTTTCTCCGTATCTCGCAGCCTTTGGAAAACCCATTGTGCAAACTGACTTCCAAGCAGGCGACAGAGCCAAACCCACCTCTTCGCTGACGATGAGAACATTACAGCTGGTTCCTGAATGCTGGAGAGGACTGAGGAAGTCTATGAACACGTATGTACTCAGCGTGACCAGGTATAACGGTGACGATAATTTCAGCAACACATAAACATATATGAGTGTGACCCCGACACCGCCGGTGTACGACCTCGCTGTGTTTGGAAACCTGTTTGATCGCCCCCGACGTTCTTGCGTACAGCGTACGCCCGTGGTTCTATCTATCAGACTTTCTGTGGAGCAGCACGGCTCGGTTCGCCCCCGCGCTGGACGCCCGGGAAGCAGCGCCGCCTGCGCCCCGCACACCACTCCCAGGAACAGCGTTAGAGCAGGCGACACAACCGCAGCAGCGCTAGAAGCCAAGTCTCGACCAGAGACGGAGGACACACGGAGAGCACACGGGCTTTGCCGGTGCAGGCGTGGGTCAGCCAGGCTGTCCCCAAATTGTACGGAGGTCCTCGGCGCCGCTGGCTGCGGCTGGAATGGGTTTGTTAAGCAGCACTGGTGCACAAAGCCGAGGGACCCCCGAGCCCTGCTGGGGAAGAGCCGCAGCTCTGCCCGCCGGGGTGTCCTGTGCCCGCAGCCAGCGGGACCCCGCGCCCGCGGCATCCCCCAGACCCCCCCGGGCACCAGGACAGGCTGGCAGCCCCCGACGGCCACCACGGCCTTTCCTAGCACGGCAAAACCACATGCACCCGTTCCTTCCCAGCCCAGGAGCGTGGCCCGGGGAGGGAGAAAGAGAACGCTAATTTTCAACTCCTAATTACTACTGCCCTCTTCCTTCATTTTCGTCCCCTCGCCAACAGCCCGGGTCGCTGGCTTTGGTAATTCCACCGAAGCAGAGCGCACAACAGAAGAGCCACGCTCCATGTTCTCATCAGCAACGCCGAAATCAGACTCCATTCGTCCCAATTAGTTTGTCCTTAGTGTACCATGGTTTTTATTAAGTGAAATCTGCAAATGTTAATGTTTGATTTTCAGAAAGGCGAAGCGCCCAACCTTGCATTGAAGTCAACGGGAGCCCAGGTTATAAATAGCTAAAACCACTCGTCTTGTACGTACCACCTACAGCAAATTACATAGATTTGTATTGGGCATACTTCTAGCAGGGATTTGGTATTGTTAATCCTCGCACTTCCATCACACAAATATAGAGCAGCCACTAAAACATCTAAACAGGACAATGCAGAACCACAGCTTTCATTTAAAAGTTTTTGGAGCTGTCAGTCTGCAATTTTCTGTTCCTGTGACCCCTTCCCCATTATAACAGTTTTGTAGCTGCATCTACGTTATTCCTTGAATAATGCAGATACTGAGGGGTTTTTCAAGCATTATTTTGTTCTCTGGCCTNCTGGCAGGGACTTTTTTTTTTTTTTTTTTTCTTTTTTTCTTTTTAGAATCTCCTTTCCCTCTCACATCCACTACCGTAACTGCATTTTTTTTTCCTGAGAATCCAGAACATATAAACATTGAAATGATGAAACTCTCCCACAATACATCTGCCATTTAATTATGTATTGTAGCAACCTTAATCCCTTCCTTCCCATTCCCCCCTTCCCCACCAGCCCTAATAACGTATGTGCATGAGGTTATCGTTACTCGTTGATACCAAGAGGCATCTTGTGGTTAAACAGGTCCAGTCCAAGAAATGCTACCTACAATTAGTATGTTATTAGATAGAAAAAGTCTCATCAAATCTCTACTCCTTCCAAAAAATGAGGGCTGCTCTAGAATACATTTTCAAGCAGATGTGTATATATAACGAGCACCCTAGAAACTCATGAAGAATAACATTATTTTTGTATATATTATTATTATTATTATATACAAATTATTTGCAACCAGTCAGTGGTTTTGGTTGTGGCACTCAGTCACAGAGATAAGGATATGAATTAGCTTATTACTACAGAGTTTCGCTATCTTTTTCAGCTGCCAAGTTCTACATGACTTCTCCTTTATAAATCTGATGGCAACCACTATCAATAATTCCAAAGTTGTGCCAGGGGAGGTTTAGGATGGATATTAGGGAAAATTTCTTCACAGAAAGTGTTGTCAAGCACTGGCACAGGCTGCCCAGGGCAGTGGTGGAGTTGCCATCGCTGGAGGGATTTCACAGCCGGGCAGCCGTGGTGCTGAGGGACATGGCTTAGTGGTGGGTTTGGCAGTGTCAGGCTGATGGTTGGACTCGATGAGCTTAAAGGTCCCTTCCAACCTGGACGATTCTATGATTCTGTGATTTCTTGTTTGGACCAAATCGAACCAAGAACGTCAGGCTGAGACGATGCACACAGATTATAAGATTGTTCCTTACTGTACATTATTCCAAGGTAACACCTGTACCATCAGTGCCATGGAACCAGTAAAGAGGTAGTAAATTACCTTTAACACACTGCTCACAGAAATTACACAAAAAGACTTTTTGCTTAGATTTTTTTTNTTGGGGGGGGGGGGGGGGGGGGGGGGGGGGGGGGGGGGGGGGGGGGGACAAACCAACCAGTCTTCTTTTTCTGGTTGGAGTTATAACAGATGACTGATGATGCATTAAGTCAAGAAAGTTTCAGTGAAATATATATACTTAAAATCTTGTTCCACTAAAGCAGGACTGAAGAGAGTTTATCCATCTGAATGTAGCACCCACCAGTTTGACCAAGTAAGAACATACGTTGCATCTATCCAACCCCCCCCAAGAGAATATATTATGTTATACACGTTATTTTACACAGTTTAGAGAGAGAGAGAGATAGTTTGAAAACTCTAGTTTTATTCATATCATGAACATTGGGAGTGAAGTTGTCATGGCAACACTGACACACCTGTTAATTAGTGCAGCTCACCCCAGGGGATTTCGAACCATCCAGTGCCCCGCAACCACCACGCTGTCAAAGGATGGAGGCGTCCAGCCAGCGCCTGGGGACGTAGGCAGAGGTGGCGGCATTTTAGAAGAGATTTGCTGAGCTCAGGAAAGGATGCCAGACCTCCAGTAACTGGAAAATGACCGGTACGTTTGGCCCACGGAAGTTATCTTGCCTGGGCCAGGAGGAGGAGTCCTCTGGCAGGTACGACATCGGGGAGCGCGGAGGGGTGGGAAGGTCCCCTCTAAGGCTGGCGGCAGGCAGGGGCCTCTGGACAACGTTTGTTCTATGGCTTTGAACAAACGTTTCATCAATAAAAGACGAGTTTAAACACCACCTAATTACCAGTTTGGAGACACAAGCCCGTTATGTCAATATATGACTCAAAGCGTCTCCTCATCGTTTGGGATTACACACGGCATTTCAGGTCTCAAAAGCTTTAGAGAATCCCAGTAGGGTAATGGACTGGTGACGGAATAATTCAACCCACTGAAGACTTGTGGATGAAAAGCAATGTTGCAGAAACTTGTACGCCAAAGGTGGAGCAGTTTATTTGGGACCTCAATACACATCTGTTAGAAAACAGAAATTAAGGTTTGCGGACACAAATCAATCCATATCACTTAGAATCTGGATATTGGCAGTATATTTAAATATCTGACAAGTTCTTCTGTTCCCCCCCCATTTATATTTGTATTTATGAGAGAAAAGTAGTATGTCAGAGTACTAACCGTATGGCGCGCTCACACCCAGCAGGCGAAGGCTCTATGCAGCTTTTTCATACCTCACGTGGCAATGCCCTCGATGGCACCTATTCTAAACAAGGCCCCATTTGCATGATTTCATACTGATAATACTGTGTGTCTTTTGAAGACACACTTGATGCCTTTTGTTTCCATCTAGGCCATTAAAAACTAATTGTCTGGGCACTTCACGTGCTATTATATTTCGTATTATGTGATGTCTGCAAAATCTGGAACAATGCATTTCAAACCCTCTGCCGGGTCTTAATCTCCTATTTCAATAAGTTTCATATAAATAAATGTCATTATGAGTATAACTATTATTGATACAGAATTACAAGCTGCTTACATTCTTAAAATGTTTCGAAACTGAGTTTAAAACCAAAAAACCCACCCCAAACCACAGAACTCATTCGTATTTTCTCAACCCTTCTCTCCACTTCGGTCTCTGTACTGGTTTGTCTCCAAGACCTCAACCTCAGCCACTGCATAGGAAGTACTTCAGGTTACCACAATACATAATAAAGCCCGTTGCTAAAGCTACAACATATATGCTTAAATGCCTTTTCACAGCGCTCACGCTCTGAACATTGGCCTTGTTTTGTTTTTGCAAGATTACCAACATCGCTTAACTCTACAGCCATGAATCCGGTGAACTCTTTGAGACGCAGTAAGAGTAGAAAATACAATAACCTGAATTTAAATTGAACTTCTGTCATTTAAAAGCAGAATTCTCTCTGTGTTTATTAGTACAGCATAAGAAAGGAAAGCAGCGAGTGCCCTCCCTCCTCCTGCCGCCACCGCCCAGGGCTGTGTGGGAGCAGCTCCTGCGGCAACACCTGTGCCGGGCAGGAGTCTGCACCGACGGGCCACGGCTGAAACGGACCGTTGGGCCACGGCTGAAACGGCCCAGCAGGTCAGGGACCGCTCGAAGGCACGCTGAAGGGCAGAGAGGGGGAGGAGGACCAGTCACTCACCTCTTTCTGCCTCTCCAGAGCCTCAGCGATCTGCAGGTTGGGCCCCAGTTCCCCACCGCCACCGATCTTTCACCCTTTGTCTCTAATCCTCATCAGGCCTTTGACACAGCAAACGCCAGTGGAAAACAAAAGAGCAACAAAACAAGGGATGGAGGAAAAAACCCACCACGCTTTGCGGCTATTGTGAGGCAAACGTGCTCCCAAGTTAGATGTTTGCATGGCATGGTTCATAGTAGGACAGAAATAGCGTATCCTGGGGATTTAAGAGTCTTTGGAAATGGGTAACACCATAAAAACGCTTGCCAACTGGAAGTACTTCTAGGGTTGGCTGGGAAACAAGAATTTTGTTTTGTAATTTGTTTTGCTCCACATCAGGACAACACTAAGACCTATTGAAATTTTGTGCAAGCAAAACAAAACGAAGCACGCAGACATCCCGGAATGGCCAGCAGGTCCGGAGTTACCGCTTACCTTGGTCCTCTGCATCCCAGTTCCGTGTCCTAACTACGCAGCTGTCTCGCAGTCTCTCTCCTACTCTGTTCATCCAGAAATGCTATGAAACCTTCCAAAAATTGCCGTCAGAATGATACATTTCTGCAAAGACATTGTATTGTTTTAGAAAAATTAGAAAAAGTGTCAAAAAATTCTCAAACTGTTCCAAGAACCATTTTACAATTCTTTAGTGACACTTCGTCCCGCCCCCCCCAAAAACCCCACTGCTATCTCCAGCTCTGACATCCATCAAACAGCAGCCCCTATTGGAAGGTTCGCATTAATCTGAGCAGGTGCCTCTTTGAGGAGGAGGGTAATAATGGAACTTCTTGGAATACTTCAGCCTCATTCAGACGTAAGAAGTGTCCAAAGCATTAGTGTAATTGAAAAGTTAATTCTCTAATGGGACTGCCCCTCCGCCCCTCACCTCTGTTCTCGGGCTGACTGGCAGCGTCCTCCTCTCTCGCCACCCCTGCGCTGATGGTGCCACCTTCTCCTCACCCGCGTTCCTCCTCCTGGCAGCGCTGCCAGCGCCGAGACAGCGGTGGCCACAGTGCAGACTGGGGCACAGCCCGGGCAGGACGAGGGTGCCGACTCGGGCGCTCGCTCCTGGCTCCTCTCTGCCGCCTCCTGCAGCGCTAGGTGTGAAGCACAAACTACGCCCAGGTCAGCGTTTCAGCTCGTGCCCTGCGTCGCGCCTCACCCAGCGCAGTGAGGACTGGACTGGTTAATCACCAGTGAATGGCACAAGCCGAGACCACTGCTCAGAGGAGGACAGCTGCCAGAGATGCTCCTCAAATGGTGTCCTCACCAGTCCTTTCCATACTGGTGTGGACCAGAAGGCGCTGCCCAGTCTTCCCATCCCTTCCGGGCACCAGCGCTGGGCTCTGGACGGGGGGTGCACTGGCTGTCAGGGCTTACTCGGTGCTTTTCCTAGGGGGAGCTCCTGGTGGCCCATGTCGGAACCATCCCCTGGGGGAGCAAAGAGAAGAGATTCGCCAGGAACAGCAAAAGGAAAACTGAACCTTCGGGTGTAACTGCTGGAGATGGGCGAAGGAGCACAGGGAAGGAGCACAGGGAAGGAGCACAGGGAAGGAGCACAGGGAAGGAGCACAGGGAAGGAGCACAGGGAAGGAGCACAGGGAAGGAGCACAGGGAAGGGCCACAGCCCTTTCCCTGACGGCTTCCCGTGTAACTTGAGACCCTTACAAAACAGCAGAACACGCTCAGAATACTTCTCAGGCAATTTTTTTTAAAAAGGTGCTTGCAGAGAAAACACAATTTCAGATTATCTCATTTCAGTGAGCAATTAGAAACAGTAAAAAAACATTGTCTTTTTTTTTTGTTTTACTGTTATCAATGTTCTTTCTCCTAATGAAGGTGGATAGTCATGTATTTTAAATTCACACACAATCTCATTACAAGAGACTTGACATAGTAAATTTGTCACAGTTTCCAGCTTGTTTTCAACATAAGTTGAAATACAACCATTTGGATTGGATCGATGCTGTAGGCGTTAGGCACGACGCTGTCCAAAGCGTACCACGAACTCCTGTCAGAGCGCTGCTGCTCGTGTTCCACATCTCTTCAACAGCCCATGCGTACGACAAATATTAAGCTACTTTTAACTCCACGCATTAAAGATCCACATACAGTAAATAATCCAACAAGGATAAACAGGTAGACAAAAGGCATTCTTGTTCCCTCCTTAGCTTGCAACTTCTCCGTACCGTGAGCTATGGCGAGCTGTTCTTTGCTAGCGGTTCCACTATTCTTATGAACTGCCTTTTAGACCTTTCAGTGTCCTCCTTCTCAGTACTTACGTTAAAGATATGTTCTCATTATTGGAGGTAGACAATGTAATGCAATAGCTATTTTTGCAAATTTTTAGAATAAAATTCCTGGCTCTCATCCAGCAGTTCCCTATCCCTCACCACCTTTGGTAGGTATCACATTTTAAGGCTCCAGGTTTTCTGGGAGAACGTTCCAAGAATGAAAAGAGATCTATGCCGTGAATCTGAAATACTTATGATATTTGGGGGTTTTCTGGGTGGTGAAAAACAGAGAAGGCTGCTGCAGAGACCTACGGGGGAGGAGATTGCTGTGATACAAAGTCCTTAAATCTAGTTAGCAACAGCCATCAAGCTTCAGTCGAGTGTGTCGTGATCTTTTAAGATCAAAGGAACAAGCTGACTGCAGGTTTATCACGTCTTCCAACAAAAAAGCCACTGGCCAAGCTCGGTGTGGCTCCCTGGTGGCACAGCTCCCTGGAGATGGCACGCAGCTCCTCTGAGCAGTTCAGGCAGACGAGAGGGAGGTGGCACCGCCAGAGGTGCTGCCTTCAGAAGAAGTTGTCCCTCCACAGGGACAACTCCCGGGACACGTGCGGAGGAACGGACACAGCGGGGGAGTTTGGGAACGGTGGCGGATGGGGCTGCAGCACACCCATGGCCGGCCCGGAGGAGGGATGAGCTGCGCAGCTCTGCAAAGTCAATCTGCAGCAGTGTCACAACCCTCAGCTGCCGCACATGTGTCCCAGCGACACCGCTGGAGCAGGGAAGCAGCGGGCACACTGCAGCGGTGGCAGTGAAGCGCCCGTGCCCACCCCACTGACCAGCCCCGCTCCAGCTCAGCGCTCCAGCACATCGTCCTGACTCACCCCACGAAGCAGCACAGCCCTTGGCGAGACCAGGCAGGCTGGCCGCTGCGGGTGCGAACAAGCAGAGCGCTCAGCAAGACTCCCCAGCGCTGCAGAGACACCCGTAGCATCGTTTCCATGGAGAAAACCCATAACCAGTGACATTCACCCCATTTCCAACAACGGCAGTGGAGCTGTGTACCCAACTGGGCTGTGTACCCACACACCTGGACCAAAGGCACGTTGACACACCAAGCCCCACCACCAGCACGGCCGTCAGAGGTCCCACACCCCGGTGAGCCATCACAGCATGTTTAAAAGCTCTTGCTGCAGTTCAGCGATGAGAAAAACATGGAAACCAGGTAAAATCTTCACATAACTCCCAGGGTTAGATCTTGATTTTTCCCATCTAGACTGCCAAGAGGTGAGAATTGCAGCCGTACTCCACTAAGGCACTGTGACAGCCTTGAGTCAGTAGAAAGAAGCAACCATAAAGTGCAGCATTAACTTTGGAACTGACCTGACGGCAGTGCACTACCATAACCAGTGTGCTCTCTGCCTCTTCCTTTCTTCCCTAAAGTACTGCCTCACCACAGTGAATCAGGTCAGTGTCCTTCTATACGCTGTGAAAGCCACCAAAAAAAAGTATAATTTAAGCTTTCCAAGATGCCTAGAGGAAGAAGAAAAATACAGGTGTTGAAGCTGAACGCAGTATCCGCTTTTCATTTTTTGAAAGGAACAGATTTTAGCATAGTAACACACACACAGAGTTGCTAAAACTGCTGCCAGTGTCTGAATGTTGTTGATTTTAGGAGTTCAGGGCTTCCGTGCCAGTGAAACCCTCAGTCGCTGCGCTGGAAAAGGTGGTCAGCATTTTGCTGGGGACTGCAGTTGGAAAGACAAGTTAGTAATTATTGATGATAGGCAATTTTTAAAATCCACCTCGCATCATCTGCAAGTCAGCTGCTTCATCAGTCGCGCCGTTCACAGAGAGGAGCCACCCCGCTACAAAGCCCTCAGCACGTCTGATGTGTGCGCTGCAGCCCCGGCAACCAGTTTGGGGCCCTCCCGGCAGAAAGGAGGACGGAGTGGCTTTTTCGGTCAGCGGCCACCACAGGATGCTCCCCCGCTCTCCATCTGGGAGCGCCACTTGTCCCGCAGCGAGCGCTCGGCCACGTCCCCTCCAGCAGAGCAGTGGCCTCCACCGGCCTCCCCGCCTGGTGAAACCCTGCCTGGCGCCAGCGCGGGGGGAAGGCACAGCCCCTGGGGCTGCACAGCACTCCCCACCAGTCACCCATGTAAGGCAGGGACGTTTTGGTCAAGAACAAGCAGAGATAACGAGTCCTGAGGAGCTACGCCAGGCTGGAGGACAGGACACGTACACCAGCTCTCGTGCTGCTGCGCCAGGGCTACGCCCCCGGGTCTAGGCACGGTGCTGGGACAAACGCCACTACGCACAGAGCAACACACCGCAACGGCTGTGGGGGAAAGGGGGACACCTTTTTTTTAAAACCACCAAACAACCCAACAATTAGGTGTCCCGAGCGTGAGAGCTGGCAGGCACTTTGGTGTATCGTGTTACAGGCCACCGTCCCCAAGAGGACCATGTTCCTGGACTCTAAGCAGTCGGGCTGGTACAGAACAGGCTCACCCCGCGAGCAGATGTCCCAGACCTCTGGGAAGACCTCTTTTGCAGACTGCACACAGCTCTGCACCACGCAGCATCTGGAGGTAGCAAGACGAGTCCATGACCAGTGAGGAACTGCACTTTCCACAGAAAAGGTCCCAGCTTCTCCTCCACAAGTACCAGAGGTCCCTCTGGCAGCCCTGCTTCCTCCACGACGGGCCAAGACTGATGTAAACCATGTACGGCTGCACTTTGCTTTTCCTGGCGTGCTTTGGCTTGTGTCTTGGCACGCTTTCTCAGTTCAGGCACTCGAAGTGCGGTGGGTTTTTTCCTTCCAACTGGGGATAAAGCAAATGCACTATTCCCAGGTGAGAGCATCTGTCGCAGGACATCGTTAACTGCACATCTGATAAAACGCTTACTTTGCCCACACAAATCTTAGCTTTACAATGTAAAAACGTATTCTGTGTTTGAGAAAGATTTCTGTTCTCTCTAGATAAATGGAACAGCACTTGTAACATCTTCCTTTCCCTTCCCCAATGCCAACCACTACAAAAAGGCTGATCTCTTTGCAGAGCAGACGTTTTGCCCTGCAGGGAAGAGAATTCCTCCCTGTCAAAAAAGTTTAATCCAGGTAAATAAAAAAATTCTGGAAGACTTGATACAGATCTTTCATGGAAGGTTCCAGCATGGAAGGCCGCAAGGGAAGTCACAGACAAGTGGGAGGAAGCCTCTGGGGACTTCGCTATAGCGACACCAAGACGAGCCGCAGGCCACGGGCTGCTTTAGGCAGCTGCCCCCAGGACACTTGTCAAAGTGCAGCATATTCCTAACCAACAATAAACAAGCCTTCTGCATATGGAAAAGAGAAATCCAAACAAAACCCAACGACCTTCCCCCCCAGATCTAAAGCACCTCTGGTTTTTGCCCAGCCTTCCTCCTGTAATGGCAGGTGGTGACACCTCTCAACAGGACAGCTGGACCGGACAGACAGTGCTACTCCTGCACTGATGCGTCATTTTATTTATTTTGTAGATGCAAGGCCTCCTCTCGCTCCGGCTCTGACACGTGGCCAGGCACTGTTGGGATGACTGACACCACCCCAGATCCATACTGGCTGCGTACAGTGCAAATCCGCCAGACACATGAATAATTCAACTTCAACTATGGAACTGCTTGTGCCATCTCCATAGTAATAAATGCAGCGACGCCCTTAATGCAGCAGATTATATATAAGCATTCCAAATCTCTTTAGAAGATTAGATTTTATGGGGGTACTAGAGGAACATCGATTAATAAACATGCTGGAAAAACAGCGTGGGGGGCGGGGGTGTTACCTTCACGTACATCGCTTGGAAGCTCTCCCCCACTGCCCAAGCCCCGACACCTTGAGGGGAAAAGCAGCAACAAGTTTTCTCCTCTGACTGTCCAAATACTTGAAAACGAGGTAAAATAACCCAGACCACAGATAATCCCTCGCCAGCTATCACTGAGTTTTTCCTTCTCTGCTCCCGGGTACACGACCCTCTAGCTCCCAAGCATTCCGAACACTGCTATTCCTGCTGGTTCCTGAAAGCAGGGACCCTGACTATCCTCAGTAGCAACAATACATCAGAAAAGCACAGTGATGAATGACTGATCCCTAAGTCAAAGGATAAGAAATTGCTGAGAAATGACTTATGATTATATTTTCCACTCAATTTTCTTGATTCAAGTTTGCCAAATAGTCATCCAATTAAAAAAACCCAATCAGTTAACATTCCAAATAGTTCAGTCAAAGCCTGGACCAAAAATACTTCATTAGCAGGGCACGAACGCGAATTTTGTTTAAAATAATCCCTGGATGTTTTGCTATGCAAAAGGAAGCTACTAGCAGCAGCAGCACCGACAGTGACCTTGTCTAGCACGTCAATGCGTGCCCAGGAGCTCCGGCATGGGACAGACATTTTTACCCTGCCAGCAGCCTGCTTGGATAATCTTCTTTACCTAACACAGGATAAACAGGATGTTACCGGGGTGTTTTGATGGTTCGTGTTTTTATCCTTTAGTTGGTTATCCCTCCTTTATAGACAGGGAGAGCCAAGACTCCAGTTTTAACTCATGCTGAAGTTCCTCAGTCAAGTCTGTACCCAAACTCGGAAGAGCCCAGTGGTTCCCAGAGCCCGACCCTGTAGGAGCCCCCGGAGAACTCTGCACTTCCTCCCGCAGCACCCGCACCCTGCCGCAGACATGAGTCCCAGCACAGCTCACAGACCGGTACCCAACGCTGTGGTTAGAGAACTCAGATCTTCAGAGACAGCAGAGTAAACGGACATGCACACACACATGCACATATATACATATATGTGTATATATATACACACAGAGCTATTTCCAACCATGTTGCTCTTCTACTTGCACAGTACTTTTCAGAAGATGCTACAGCGTAAAGAAGAGATAGATCAAGTATTTATCATGACCATCTTCCCAAACACCTAGCCAGATGCCGTGACTCAACACGTTAGTGTTTGAGCAAGGCACCGCAAACTCCGCCAGAACCGTTATCAACCATCAGCATGACAGATCGTCTCTCCCCTCCAACACCTGTACTGGAAAACGCTGGAGATGTAAAAAGCCTAACCAGCCACTCTGAACTCCCACTGCACACTGAGCTTCCACCTCTGGCTCCGTCCCTGTCCGTCTGTAGAGCCACCTCCCCTCTGGCCCTCCACTGTCCAGACATCCCCGGCCGTCCTCACCTCCGAGCCCTGCAGCAGCCTGCCACCCCCGCAAGCAGGTTCCCTCACTTCCCACTGGTTGTAAACGCTGATGCCTGTCCCATCATATAAATACACATGCAAGAAACACGTATGCGTGCGCGCCAGGCACCTAGCGCTGAAGAACTTCAGGTAATACTCTATATCAGAAAATTATCGCTACCACAGCTGCTCACTCTGCAGTCGTGACTGTCACTAGTCACTTCCATTCACGCAGCATCTCCAGTCCAACAGACTGATTCACCCCAGTCAGTGCTGAAGCTCTGTCCCTCCTGGGCCGCCGTTATTTACCAGTTAGCCCAGCATGCACCGCATACACAAACCAGTTTAAAGCAAACCGGAATGCATTCAGGCAATTGAGCCTTTGAATTCCTATTAAAAACGAACAATAAAAAATAATCAGATCCCGCTTTTCCTACGTTTTTTGCAGCACTGGATCTGCTCAGATTCTCATCAAGTACAATTAAGAGCCCTAGCAACTGGTACCACTTGAGTCTGCTCTGCAGCGCTACGGTACCACGCAGTCCCTCAGCCCCATGCGGTACCTACCCCGCAAACTTGGCTGTTATTCCTGAGCTAGAAATGAGGAAAAAGGCAGGCATGCCACTCGGCCGGAGCAGGACAAGGAAGACTGGGGCTGAGAAGGAAAAATTACAGAGAAACAGGACAGCAGAATCTGGTGGACTTAAAGCACAGAAGGGAACCTCAGAGGAATTTTTTACCCAGAGAGGAAACACGTCCAAACAGCTAATTACTATGCAGGTCCTTAGATTACCTGGAGGACTTCAAGCCCAGGACTAAAGGAGTTCTTTCCCAAGGATGGAAGGGCACTGGCCCTTCCTCTACACGCTCTAGGAGGTTTGCATGGACATGGCATATGTCACGTCCAAAGAGAGGACAGCAGCTCCCGGCTGTACTGGTTTGGGATCCAGTTCAGTACAGGAAAAACACACCCAGACAAGCAACTGTCCCCAGCCTCAGCACCTGGGTGTCCCCCCGCACTGCCCTGGACCAGCTCCCTTCACCTGCGAGCGTACGGCCGGGGCTACCCGCTGCTGCGTTAGTACACCTTTGGTACTAACAGGCAGTAAGAGAACTAAAACACTCTTTCGTTTGACTTGAAAACATTCTATTTAATTTATACAAATAACTACTAAATAGAAAAAGTAGATTAAAACAAAATAGTTATTTTTCTGGCAGAGTTTAAATGCATATTATATAGCTTAGAAGAAATAAAATGCATTTTCCCCACAGCATTCATGACCTAAAATTCTAGTTAATTCCTCCATTGCTTTCCTTTTCTAGATCAGTAAGATACTAGACACAACGTCATGTGGGTAATGGCTATATATATGTTCCGTATTTGAACTGAAAATATGTTACAGACCACACACCTACAAATGTGAAGCACTTAAAATGTGACTATCGAGTTGTAATATGATAATACAGAAAACAATTTATGTTTCAGGTTATATTGTGTTACAAAAACATCTGTGTAAGAAATCATGAAAGAGGCCACATAAAAATAAGCTTTAACTTTATGCACTTATTTTACAGTTTAAAAAACTGGCAAGTGCACTAGTAATAAATAATTTGCAAGTTTTGTATAAACGAGAAATTCCTAATGTTCAGCATTATTGTAAACATCAGTACACATGTAAAATGCAGCTAAAATCTGACAGTTACATTTTCAGTTTACCAAATTCATTTCCTATTATTCAGGCATAGATCAATGTAGTATACAGCCAATCATATTTTTGGCAAGTCATGTCATTAAAATTAACAGTGACAGTGCAAGTAAGGAATGCAAAGAATTCCTAGTGCAATAAAGAAGAGAAGCACAGGCAATATTGCTGATTAAAATTTACCACTTCCATGTGTTCACCCTGGGAGTGATTAGGAGAATTAAAAAAAAAAAAAAAAGAAAAAAAAGCTGTTCAAAGCCATTATTTAATGCCCTGATCTTGTCTTAGGATTTCTCTGTCTTCCTTCAGGCCACTACCTTTGCAACAGTACATCCAGCGTGAGTCCTTATAGCTTGACCGTTTGTGAAATGCCCGTTGTAGTCACTGAGCAAAGTCCGTATGGTTCCGATGTCTCCCAAACAGATGGCTCGGTAAGAACTTCTGCCTCTATAAGTAGCCACATGGGGACCAATCGTATAAACTGTCTGGCCAGATTACTTCTGAACCAGAGAAATGCCTTCCTACCAGGAGAGCACCACGAGAAGAAGGTCAACAGTCAGCTTTCAGTTTATCTAAGGAATTATCAATTTTGGTCAAAGTCTTTTTGATTCGCAGGGCTGTTAGTCTCGCTGACGGATTTTGATACCAGCATTCTTTCATCAACTTGGCGAGAGATGTTAATGTCTGGGAAAAGAATAAAAAATGAAACACGCATGTAAGTACACAAATCACTAGCCAAAAAAGCACTAGATTGGGTTAAGCACTAACACAGTAAGGTTTTATTGCCTTATTAATACTCAATTTTCAGAGTCTACAGAGAGTTTACTGCTATCTATCAAATATACAGCTTTCACGTGTTGGAAAAGAAGCCAAGTTTGATAAATTGGTTAAACCAAGAGAATAACTACACGATGGGATGACTGGAGGGACAAGCTAGCGTAGTTTTAAAGAATGGAGTTTTGAGTTTTTTTCTAATTAAGAAAACACTCTACAGAATCTCTTTTCAATGAAACTGACTCCTGCAAGATCCATGAAGGAAGCCAGAGAAGGTACAGGCTTTCTGTCTGTGATTTCATCACGTCCAGCGCAGCTTTAAACAGCTGGGATTCACAGCTGGCTGGAGCAGCGGCACGGGGCACAGCTCTACAGCCCAAACCTCTCGTCCTCGCTGGCCCCAGCCGGCCGTACAGATTCAAACCGCCCTCCGCAGCTTCAGTAACAAGGAACAAAACAGCTGGTCAACCCGGAGAGTCCAGACTGATTCGGAAGAAGAAAAAGCAACTTCAGCACTAACCTTTCAAAAGGAACAACAGTCCCTTATCCCTTACTCTCTTCTAAATCTGCACCCTTATAAGCCACAGAGAGGCCTCCACGGGCTACCTTGCCCTTAGAGAAATTAACCCTTGGAGAGAGAACAACAACATAGGAAGAGCAGCTTTAAAATAGTTATTGTCAAATCGTGCTACTAAAAAGCTGATTTGTGAATAGCTCAGACTTAACAGTCCTCAGTTTGCTTATTGCTTTTTCTTCCTGCTCCAAGACAAAGGTCCAGGCCAGCACGCTTCTGAAATCTGTACAGGTAACGCCCCGACAAGTAGCACTGAGATCATTTCAATTCCAACTGAAAAAAGCATTGAGATCATTTCAATTTCAAAAGAAGAAAGGTCAGCTCGTCTCTTCTGCAACCCCCCAGGCACACCCACTTACAGGGTCTGAGAACCATCTGTTGGGAATGTTCGGCCTTTGCTGATCTACACAGACCACTTTTCTCATGTCTTCAAAACTGGGATCGTTTGGGACCAAGTCATAAAATGGTGGTTTATAGTCCTCCACAATACCTAGAGAGACACAAACAACAGGGGCGTTAGTCAATGGCTGTGCCCGTGAAACGGCATTTCTGCACAGAAAGAGAGAACGGGTGACCCTGCCGTCTAAGAAGCACAAAAACGTTTTAGAAGTTAACACCACAATGTCAAGCAGACATTACACAACAGAATAGCACTTACTGTCATAGGAATAGCTTTTTCTACCCAAAACGTTAATTAATTGGCTCATATTACAATTCCATAAAGTAAGAACTATCTGTGTTTTGCAGATGCTTGAGCTGAAATGATGAGAAATAATCCAAAATGCCAAAAGGCCGTCTTTTATAATGCAGGGGAGTTTAATGACTACCACAAAACCGGGAATTCTCCTCGCAAACGTAAAAAAATGAAGGTCTGCACTGTGGTTTTAGCAGGCTTACCCCACACTTTGCATGGGTTTATGATTCCTGAAAGAGTCCAATAAGCATGTCAGCACCTACAGACCCTCATGTTGGTGCTTCAAATAATTTTATTTCCTCTTATTAAAACAGTAAAATACCGAGGGTAATTGGCACCACATGCCTTCACAAAGCCAAACACCTAGGAGCCGGTGGCACCCCGTGTCTGTATGTAATTCCTACGATTCTGCGTTGAGAAATGAGTTTATGTGTGTGCTCTCGCAACTTGTCACCCAGCTTACATAAAACTGGCAGGCTAAAAAGCCTTTTGCCTACTCTCTAAGGCACGCATGCAGTACTGCTGTTTCATCAGAGGATCATGCTCACAAACGATCTATAGGGAGCTCAGCTTTCTTACAAAGCCAATTTAAAAAGCAGTGTTCAAAAGACAAGGCACTTGGGTCAGCAGCTTGGAAAAACACCGAGTGCATGAGGCGCTCTATGTACAGTAGAAACACGGGCAGAACAATCTCAAAAACACTTTTTAGCAGACTGGCAGCTGTCCCACAGTCAGGCATACATGAAATCCGGGAGAATTTCTGACACTTTGGATATACCAAAGCTGAAAAGAGGTTCTCAAACTTTGCTACAGTGGTTGGGATTTAGTTTTCTTGTTCTGTTGGAGGTGAAGATCAAAATCCCATAGATCCTCTGTAAAAATCTGTAAATCCCTATCTGTGATAGCTAGTTGAAAAGAGAACTGGTCTTCAGGAAATTACAGCTCCTTCAGAAAACAGCAGGGCAGTTCAAAGACCTGGCTACCCACGCACGCTACCATAACGAGGTAACTAGCAGACTGCAGGGTCTGCCCTATGGTACTCTGACATGGATGCAGATGGACAGACTACATTACACGCTGCATAAAGAAGTATCACCCACCCTCCTCCTTTGAGCAACTCATCATTTGCATATACCAAACATGACCTACAGGGCTGAACTCTTGTTTTGACACTCCTCCTGCCTGCTCCCAGAAGACAGAATGAAGTTTATTGTGAGAACTCAGGAACACAAAAAACCTCTTGTGTATCCACATTTTCTATGCTGCCGTTTCAGATAAAGTAGCGGCTTTACACGAGTCGAGTGCACAGCTTCAGAGCTACACCATAAGGCTCTGGAAAGGTTTCCAGGGTCATTAGGGTATTACAGATCACCTTTATCACTAAAAGAGAGTGTCTGACTCAAATTTACTATTTTCATGTGGTCTTTCCAAAGTATAGGGTACATAACCGGCTATTTCAGGTAAGACATACAGTAATGAATATGGGATGAACTGGGTCTAGCCTTTACTCCAATAGAGCGATTCCCGAGTACTCTGATCTACCACAGCCAAACGTCACAGGCCCCGTGGGACAGCGCTGGCTCGGCAGCAGCCCGTCAGCGGTGCCAGCGAGCCACTGCAACCTCTAGCCCACACCGCCCCGCTCGCAAAACTGCCGCTGACCTGCGACACGCTTCCCTCGCCCGCTGCCCCGGGAAAGCGAGAAAGCGAGCCAGCCGCCCGCTGCGAGGGAGACCCCCGACTCCGTCAGCACGACCTATAGAGTGCCACTTTCCGGACAGCTTTAAGATGACTTCTGTAATTTACAATATATTGGGTTTGGTTTTTTTCCCTGGGGTTGCCAGCTTTTTGGTACTCAAATCAACCAGAACTCACAGACACAGTAGTGTTCTCTTCACCTTTATTCCTCGTTAGTTTAATGTCAGCTTGTCCTATGCATGCACGAACCTAACTGCTGGAGCAAAGCAAGATCTACACGGAGACCTGAGCAAGAGACATGGCCTTGCAGGTATAACGATCATCACACAGCAGGGGTGGCTCTGAGCAGTAACCATCTTCCAGCTTCTGCTGTTACTATTAAAATTGAACAAGATGAAATTGAAACAAAAAAAAAAAATTGAACAAAATCCAATCTGAGCCAGCAATATGCGTTCACAGCCCAGCAAGCCCCCCGCATCCCGGGCTGCATCCCCAG
>RSEF01000007.1:41046426-41096365 GCA_003993805.1 Himantopus leucocephalus | reverse complement strand
GGTCTTTAAGGTCCCTTCCAACCCAAACCATTCCATGATTCTAAGATCACAATACAGGGAATGACAGTGAAGATTCACAAGGAACAGAAGTGTAAGTGCCAGGTACCAGGTATGGAAAGCAGCAAGGCACTGCACACTAGGAAGGAAGAACATTCAAAAGCAGTGAAGAACCACTCCACAAGGAACAAGCACCGGTCTATTTAAAAAGAGTAAAATACTGATTTAAGGCATTTTTCAAGTACAGAGAGAAATGCTGAGTGGGTCATGCTATGGCACAAAGATGATACACAAGTACTCTTGGTTGTGGCAAAAAAGTTTCCTACCACATTTTCCTTCTTATACTAAACCACTACAGAAAAGTGCTGAGAAGCACTGTGTCACCTTGAGGACCACTAGATAAGTTTTTAAAAAATTAAAAATAATAATAATAAAAATTATGTAAAAATAAACACACACACAAAAATCTAAAATTTTAAAAAATATCAGACTTATTAGTCAGATTACAACAAGTTCAGAGTCTCCACAAATCGAGGTACTAAACCATGCTGACTCTGGAATAGGCTCTGCTTTTCCCCCAGTAAATGAGAGGTGACAAGCATCCATCAGCACAGCATAGCAGCAAAACTTTCCAGCGCACATAACTGACCTAAGCCTCTAGCCCACCTAAGTCACACCACCACCCCATTCACACGAGCACGCTACCTTGACCTTAGCACGCTCACTCCAGTGCCAGGGTCTTACTATAAATCAAATAGGGTTATCTGAGTGACCACCTCATAAAGTTACGATTTCCACACAGCTAGACACTTGGATTTCAGAGAAAATATTTACTCCATTTCAAACCAGTGCAGGGAAATGTAATTACTTACGGCAACAGCCAGAAATACTGAGCAACTGGAAATAAGTACTGCGGAATTAGTTTCATCGTTGTCTTAAACTTAAGACTTTATTGACACAACCGATGTCATGACGTATCCGTATTACTGTGAAAAGTGCTTCCATGGTGACACTGAGCTCAGCCTGAATCAAATTACTGAAGCATTTACCTACTGTCTTTGGTAGGTCTGCAGTCCATGCTGAGTTTCAGACCATCTTGGTGAAGCTGCGCGCAAATCTAAGCTCACTAGTTGAAAAGTTGCTCAGGTAAGTCGTGTGTGAAATGCAGTTACTGCAGCAATACACGAGTATCAAAACTTCAGCACGGGAATATTTAAATAATAGGTACTGTTTCGTGGAATGTTCAATGCAAGAGGTGACTAGGTAACACTCTGTGTATTTTTGTATATAATACGTGCAGCATACACACACACATATAAGTATAAATGTATATTCATATACAAAGAGAGCAAGACATCTAATATTGCCCAAAGGATTACCAGCCTCCAAAACAGCACTGTGGCAAGACAGATTCCAGACACACTACTCAAAATTTGAGACTAGCAATAAAAACACACTTATCAAAAGCGCACATGTGAAGTTGTGTCATCACGTAGGCCCACTGCTACGTTCAAATCCTCAATACAGGGTGCCCATGCGGAAGCACGCACCCCTGCAAGCACGCCGGGTCACCCACCGCTACCAGCACGGTCCCTCCGCAGGCAGCGGGAGGCATGCCGACTGTCTCCCCTCCTGCGCTGCCTTCCCTTCCCATGGCAGCATCACCTATTGCACAGTGAATTCATCAACCCCTGCCCAGCAGGCCCATCGTATTATGGCAACTGGTGAGCTACAGTGCTCGCAGATTGCTGAGACAGACAAAGTGCAGAATATAAAGCACTGAAAACAATGAAGTTACAGCTTAAATTCTCAAGGCACTCACACTGACGTGAACTGCAACCCAGAGGTCTCCAAATATTGGGAAATGCAATGAGCAAGTCTTCATAACCGCCTACGGCATACATTTGCCAATAAACAGAGTACATCAGAAGAAAAATTAACACACAAGACTTTCCTCCTTTCTCTAATTACCCACATACACCTTCGCCTGAGATCATCATCACACTTTGTGATTCAGCTGACGTATGTTCTGGTATCAAAACATCACCTATTCCTTTTGCTGCATACATCTTCCAGTAACTCCTCCGACCGTGAAGGGAGAAGGCAGGCGAGGTCGGAAGCGTGGCTCTGGCCACTCCGCAGAAAGCCTATGGACGTTCCCTTCTTCTCCTGCAGGCAGTGCCGTGACTGTCGCCAGCTTCCAGCAAGACAGGAGCTGCCCACTGAGGACCCCACAAATTAAACTGCACCGAAACAGCTGTGCACCCGCGCAGATTACCCTGCTCTCTCGATCACAGAGAAAGGCCCAGTTTGGTTCTCCCCAGAGCTATCAAAGCAAGCTCTCAGGCTCACAAGGAGACTTAAATTAGTCACCTGATGCATTTTGCTACCTCCAAGTCAGCTTTGTTTAAGCACCCTGTAAGTACCCTAGAGAAGTCAGGGGCTTTGGGCAGTGCTCCAGGCCGCAAGCGATCTCACAGCAAGCCTGGAAGGTCTGCAGATCTTCTGAAAAGTGCCGCCTTCCAGCAGCCTTCGCATAATAAGCCTCGCTGCAGTGCTTCTGGAGACAACTAGCTGCCTGTGGCTGTGAATAAAAGGTTCATATTTAGAAGAAGTCCTGTATTTTAATAGAGTAACAATATTTGTCTGTTTCTAGAGCTGCTGCACATTTGCCTGTTCACTGGGGCCAGGGAATGAGGGGAGATAACACATGAGAAACAATACGAGGCAAGTACCTTAACTTCCACTAGAATTCGAGCCAGGCTTTGTCACCCTGTACTAGCCGCCACAAGCCTTCACTGCTATACCTTACTGCAGCCCACCTCTGCCCACTCACCACTCCTCTCTCCGCAAAATCACTCACACTCCCTCCTTCAGCTCTCAACAGCTGCTTTTTGAGAACATCTCTAAAGCTCTCTTAATCCTTTCCTCCAAAGTCTTCCCTCAAAATCTGACTTGCAGTCATTCCCACCAAAAAAAGCCCCCTCATTTCTTCAGTTGCAGCCACTCTGATCGCTGCCTCTCATTCTGACCATGCCTCCATCGAACAAGTTCGTGCTGGGACCCTAAGCTGGCAGGCACCCTGGCTGGCACCGGCCCTACCGTCGCTGCAGGGTTCCAGCCTGCCATCAGGGCTCAGAGGCACCGCAGCAAACAAACAACTAGTTGTCTTTCCAGGAAGAAGGAAAACCCTTTGTCTGAAGTCACATACAGAATCCCAGATTTAGATTTAGTGGAAACAGATCAGATAGACACAGAGCAAATAAAAGCGTATGATGATTCAGGATTTCCTCAGATTTAAACATGTTGCCGTTAACAATCCAACACTGCCAGTGTCTGCAGACATCCCTGAAGGGCATCTTCTGCGTTCTCCTGTCCACTTGGGTCCAGAGAGCACAACCTGTGGTCCAGAAGTCAGAGAGGACTTCTGAATTGACAAGCACAAGAAATCATGCCAATAGATCCCCAGCTTAAGGGTTCCTAAATCCAGACTCCCTTGCTAAGGACTCACCAAGCAACACTGTGCGCTACAGAACAGGACTGCAGTGGCACTTGTCCCAAGCAGAAGTGGACTTTGACCAAGTCCTGCTTGGTGATTGCATTTAACTTGGTAAAGCCAAGAGCATACCTAAGTTCTGATCGCTTCACTTCTTTACTTCCTACAGATTTTCCTTCTGGTCCTTAGACGTTGTCATGAGAAACAGCCACCTAAAAGTATTCGCTATGGTTTAATGATACATGGAAAAAGTTTAGAGACTTCATGATCTAAAATTTTAAACTATTTGGTATGCATTATTTCCCATCACAATTTAGGATGTAGCAGGGGACCCTCTTTCTTCTCTGCCTTAACAGAAATGACAATAATACTCAGCCATTGCACCCAACATACCAACAACTTCAACACAGGCAAAGTGTCAGGAACCAAAATACTTTGGAGGTCCAGTATTTTACTGTGAATCTTACGCATTCTGGTGGCAGATGCTTTGCCATGAATTACCATTTGCTTAACCCCTTCTAAAAAACAAGTAAAGGAGTCCCAAATACTTACCATTGCTAACCATGCGCCTAGCTACTTCCCAAAGGACCAGCCCAAAAGCCCAGATATCGACCCTCTTATAGGAGTCAAAGCAGTCTGCCTGGATAGTTTCATCCAAGACTTCTGGAGCCATGTAGCGTTTGGTACCCACACGGGGATTGTTCCCCACATCCAACTGATTGGTGCTTTGGGAGTGCATTACTGCAAGGCCTGAAGGACAGAAAAAAGAAAAAAAAAAAATCTGTTAGGTCCCCTTTAAAACCATAGCAGCACATGTTTAAAATTACACGTGAGCAGTGACACCCATCAGACAGTTTCTTAAAAATAAGGAGCTGAGAGTCCAACTGTCCAAAGACCAACCGGGTCAGCTCCAAACTAGCTATCAAAAACAGCCACTGTGTCCGTAGACTTAGACCAATTATCTCCTCAGGGATTACCATTAAGCATGTTATTGCACTGTTGCAAAATGTTGTCATTAAGTGTTTTGCAGCCACTGGATGTCACCAGCGCTCTAGGCACGTATACACAGAAGGCCAAGCATCTGTTACTTAGAAGAAAACAATTTTACACAGCATTCACATTTATTTATAGAACTTTTGGGTAGGTGGATATATCCGAACTGCGGGGAAGAGAGAAGAAAAACACTGCATGATGGATATACACAAGTTAAAAAATAAAGCTGGAAAATAAAAAACACCGTATTTGCAGTAGCTTGAAAAATAAACATCCTCAAGCTGATCTAAAATGAGTCAGTCAAAACCACTCTACCTGGTTTCTACTAATTACTAAACATTTAAGCAAAGAACATTATGTGAAGGACTAAATTACTGTAAATTTGGAAACACACAGAGTACTCATTTTGCCATGGTAAACAGAGAGCACTGCAAATTGAACAGCAACAGGTGCATGACATAACTAAGCAATAGAAAAGACGACACAAACTCTCCCTAATTTCCTCAACAACTCTTGTAAGAATAACATATACTATTTACATTTAACACGAGTTTATTTTAGATGAAACTTAAAAAGCTCTTTAACCCAGACCCACAAAAAAATTAACCTATCACCAGATAATTAGGTTGGGTTTTTTTCTTTCCAAAAACAGTCTGTACTTCACTGTAACAAAAATTTGGAAAACACTTTCCTACAATTTAAATGCATTTCAAGTAATTTCAGGCTGCTTATGGCACCTCTATGCTTACGGCACCTCTAGAAAGATACCATCTACTGACCCCATGACTGCTGAGAAGGTAATTTGGAAAGTCTGCTCTCCAAATAAAAGATTTTTTTTGTCATATATACACACACACAACATATTTACTCACACACTTATACATTTATATATTTGTTTATATTTATATTAATTTATATTATACAATACGTATGGACCATAATATTAAAAAAAAACAACAAACAACTTGCACACTGGAAACAAAGGTTAGAAAACAGATTTCCTGGCAAACTCTGAAGTTATCAAGACTTTGCAGAACGCTTTGATAAAAACTAATACTGCATCCAAACTGGGCAAAACAGATTCGATAGATTGACAGGTCAAAGGTTTAAGGCTGAGGGATGCAAGTCAGCATCCTGCACACTACAAACCAAGAAAGTGTTGCAATAAGGTCAGGGGACAGCAATGTTGTAATCAGGTTCTCATCACGGTGGCATCTGTGCTGTTTATGGGAGTTAGGAAGCAGATACTGCACCGCTTCAGTTTCTTTTCACCTCAAGAGATCTCAATGCACATTTAACTTAAGGGCGCGTGAGTGCTTGTCAGAGAAGCTCTTCCTATAATATATAATTCTTTAAAAATAAAAATAAAATAAAAAGCTGGACAGGAATACAAACTGATGAAACACACTGGTTTTCAAGACACCAGAAAATCCTCTTCAGAACACGGGAGTATCTGCTAGAAACAAAAAATGAGCAAGTACGTTTTGTTCACATTCTTGCACCTCCCTTACAAACACCAATGTTTGTTTCAAGCAGACATTCTCTACTCCATATGGATGGGTACGGGAAGGAAGGAGTAAGAGGAGGGCTGGCCTCTTTCTTCCTTTCGCGTAAGCATTACTCTGCCGGTCTAAAAGGTTGCTCAACTAAGACCTATTACCGTGCATGTGAATTGCTTTAGAAGGGCAGAACTTTTCCGCAGTGCTGACAGACTGAAGCAAGACTGACATCCATCCTTGGACTTTATCACACAGTTTCTGCTTAGCTAGAACATATTTGAAACAGCCAGTTTTGTAACTGCAGCTCTGGATGCTTGGGCTGCTGTTCGAGACGCTGGTTTCCAGCACGCTTGCCGAAGGACAAGCGGCCAAGTCACAAAGCTCTTGCGCTCGTGCCAGCCAGAAGGACCAGGACCGAATGGCAACAGGCACCAAGCTACGCCACAGTTCAGGCGTGCGGCACCCAGGCCACCGGCAAAACAAACCATTACAAGATACACATCAAAGCATTTTATTCCTCTTTGTTTCCAGAGCTGACACCTATTGCAACTGGTACATTGCAAGCCCAGAACCTGGCGTGGCCGGCAGAACCCAAGTCCAGCTTAGCTCTGGGGAGCTGTAGTGAATCTTTCATCTGCTCATATTTACCAGTCTCTAAGTGCCATTCTTCTTGTACGGTGCATGTGTTGAAAAAACAGAGAAGGAGACCAGAGGAGGAAAAAAAGACAAAGCTATACAGGAAAGAAGGGTATGAATATATGGCAGAAGCAACATACTCTTTGGTAACTCTCCTTTACAGATACGGAACAAATGAAGAACGTGTCAGATACATGCCTGAGGATTTCACGTTTTAAAAAACAGCTATTTTACCACCATAAAAACTAACTGGGAAATGTTTATTGCTGTGCTCTCTCAGAAAATCTCCCAAATATCTGAAGGCGCTAGATAAATAATGTAGTAATTTCACTTTATTAGTATGAAGTCAACCAATGCCAGTATGCGCTGCCCCTTTCTCACTGTGAACTACAAATTTATTTAAAAGCCAATCTCTGAAGTTTTGTATTTTCAACTTACTGCTCCATTTTTTACTTACTATTCCCTCTGCAAATTTAAACAGGCCCAGGTGTGTGGCTTTCATGTTTTCCCTGTGTGTATCTCATGTCATGCGATAGGAACTATGCAGTGGAATTAGTATTGAAAAAATCCCATCTCCCAATACACTTTTTGTCTGGCCAATGACTCCCCAATGCTACTGTTCCAGTGCTATTTTCTCCCTTGTCTTCAGAGAAAAGAAAAAAAAAAAAATATTGTCAGACATGTGCCCGAGGTGTGAACGAGCCATACTGCTGCAACTGTTTCTCAGCACCCTACCAGCTTGAAGTCTAAAACCAGTTGGTCACGGAGAACCCAGTTTTGGGCTCACTGAATTATGTGGCAAAGGACTCAAGCCAGATGGACCTACGGAGCTTGGGCAGTGAGCGCGTAGTTCTTAGACTGTAAGTGAAGGACACTTAGAAGTTCAGAAACGAGCCAAAGCCTAATAACTGCTGCCTTCTGGGATCTATGAATGGAATTTAACAACGAAGGCCCAAGAAAAAGTCCAAAATGTCAGATCTGCTCCTGAACTCAGAGGCTACACTGCGCCTCCTCTGAGGCAGAGTGGCATTTCTGAGTTGTAAGTGCCACCTAGTGGCTGTCATAAACCTTCAGGGTAGTATCAGACCACGGTAAGGTTATTTTAAGATTACTTCAAGACTTTTATAGTTGAGTTATGCAATATATTTGATTTCTGCAGAAATGCACCGAGTATATTAGCATCGAAATGAACTCACCTAAATCTGCTATGCAGCACTGTCCATTTTTCTTAACGAGGATATTTTTGCTCTTCAAGTCCCGATGAGAAATGGCAGGCTTCCCCTGGGTTCCAAATATCTCTATGTGCAAATGTGCAAGACCACTAGCTATGGACAGTACTATGCGTAGGCAGCTGACAGTGTCCAGGGTAGTGAGCTGTAGATAGTCGTACAGAGACCCCATTTCATGGTAGTGGGTAATTAACCACAGCTGGGTACTAGAGTTTCTGGAAGTCATATCAGATGCAATAAAACCTAGAAAGAGAGGAAGCAAAAAGGAGAAACAACATAATAAAATGACAAAGCTCCTTCAAGACTCCCTCAAGAAAATTATGGATACTACTAGGCCCCTCTTGCAAGCAATTTAAAACCCTGTTTAATTAAAACTTTTCCATGATTGTACTGCACTGGGAACAGACTGTAGGCATCACCATGACGAAAAAAGAGCTGACACACTCTGGAATGCTAACTCAAGTCTATTCAGAAGAATGTATTTATGCATTTTGTCAGTCACACAAAGCACAACTACTTGTTAGGACCACATACTTTAAAACAAAAAAAAAAAAGATACTTTTTTTTTGTCCTCTTTGAAGGACTTGGGGGCAGGGAAGTTTGCAGTGAAACAAAAAGACCACCACGTTGTAGCACATCTGCTGCTCTCCACCCAACAGGGCCACGCTGGAGAGAAGTAATACCTCAAACAGAGCATAAGTAATCATTTCCGTTTTTAAGGACAAGCAGCAGCCAGTGCAGGCTGCTGAGAAGAGGGTTAAATGTGTTTCGTGTACGCATCACATCCTAATAAAGAGACACTACATGCTGTGCCAGCTTCACGTTTGCATCCAAGGTAAGTCTATCCACAGCACTTCCATCAACCAACCTCAACTTGTCCAAACCTTGCTGTCCCCACAGAAAACGTCGCACCTTTCTGACCAAATATAGATTGAAAAAAGCACATCTCACCACAGCAACCACCTGCTCTCCAACAATCTCCGACTGCTTAAAAGGCTGCAGTGGGATTGCTGCGGCCTGATAAATTACCAGACCTATGGGACTGCTCTCAACTGCTGTAGGCTCTAAATACCCGATCCTCTTAACCGTACACCAGCTCGCAATGGAGCAGCAGAGGGCTAAGGAGAGTGTAGCAGTACCAGAACATTAGCATACCAAAAAACAAAGAATAGTAATTCTTCTGCTTCAAATATTAGACAGTTCAACTGGTGTGCTGCTTACTTCCATGGTGAAGCAAGGCAGAGCACCTTTCTGCACCACAGCTGTATTTCACAATGACTTTCTACAAAGGAACAGAGAAAAAATTCTCTTTGAAACTGATGAACCTCAAGAACTGCTTTCAACAACGTGGTGTCTTAAAACTGAACCCAAAATTCAGGAGTAGCTTTCCTGTTACCTCTGAATTTACTGTGTATCAGCCCACTGTTGACCTCAACAGCTTTAGCTGGGAAGCAACAAAAGTTTCATTCCCAAGTTAGAGGAACAAATCATGTTTATTAAAAGCCCACATATGACATTTGTCAGAAAGAACACCCACTACCTTTCTCTCCTGAAGTCAGATTTCTGCACAATGTGACACTTTTGTAATCTGTGATATTGTTTAATATCACATCTAAAAAAATTCTATAAAATAGCCAACAAATTTGACAGTTATCAAGAAAGACTAAACACAGACAGAGGAACATAGGAAACGCGTAATGTAATTTCAGCCAAGTTACTTGCTCTCTTGGGAAGGAAAGTTCAATAATTCACATTTCAGGAGGCCACCAAATTATTTTTGTAGTAACAAAGGAACTGCTTCAGGAAACATCAGACAAACGTCTAGCAGAGTGAGCTATAGAGCCAGGGAATATTCTCTGACAGGAAACAAGAATAAGGAGCCCAAGTAAAACTGATTGAAGACAGACAGATTGCTGGTGAGGTAATGTCAGCAACATGCTGCTGGTTTTATTTGTAAAGGTGGCACACCAGTGAAAGGAGGTCACGTCTACTCGGAATCAAAAGGGCTTCTTGAACTTCAGCCATGGCTCACAACAGAAAAAAGCCATTTTCTGAGCTCTCAGAACTGAGCACATGAGGTAAAAGGGATGCAGAAGATTCAAAATCATCATACTTTCATATTTACAGGGAAATGAGATATATCATAAAGGGGCAACTATAGTTGAAGTTTAAACACCAAAGGACCTTAGTTTGACCCTGGGCAGAACAGTTAAACAGAAGAAAATAATGGATTCATACTGCACTTTATTCAGGCACAAGGAAAAGTATTCAAATATTTAAATCTTATTATAAACGCCACCCCA
Source organism: Himantopus leucocephalus (assembly GCA_003993805.1). Classification (NCBI taxonomy): domain Eukaryota; kingdom Metazoa; phylum Chordata; class Aves; order Charadriiformes; family Recurvirostridae; genus Himantopus; species Himantopus leucocephalus. The sequence continues at coordinate 41,086,212 of RSEF01000007.1, read as the reverse complement.
CTTCTTCTCCCCTTCATTTCTGCCAGGTTAACTGAAGTTAGAAGGAAGCATAGATCCACATAGATCCACTTCTCCACTCAACACATTGTGCAATACTCTTTTGCCATTTGGCTGCCCTACAACAAGAGCTGCAAGGGTGAATTCTCAGCTTGCAGGTCTGTGGCATCTCCATTCTTCTCTACACGCTGTGGTGCCAACAACTGATTAATCTGGTTGACTGCTTCCTGCTAGAATATTGCAGGAGGACAATGATTTATGGTTGCTATGACACTTTCTCCACTTGAGACTTAGATTTCAGCACCCTCCTGGCAAGTCTCCCCCTTAAAATTTCCCTTCAACTATTTACTGAAAACACAAGAACCTAATCTCAAAGACTGCAAGATATCTGGCAAATCTGCAGAGATTTGCAAGTGAACTGTTCAGCTAACTCACCTTCACACCAGCTACATGAGGATACATGAATACAGTTGTCGTCCTACTCACCTAAAATATTTTCATGCCGCAGCAATACAGTGTTGTACAATTCAGTTTCCCTGAACCAGGATTTTTCATCCCTAGAAGAGAAGATCTTCACAGCAACATTTTCTCCTTGCCACTGACCCCTCCAAACTTCTCCATAACGGCCCTTTCCTGGTGGGGGAAAAAACACAGTAAAAGCTGTCAACTAATAATCTTCATAGGGCAGAAGGCCAGGATTAGCTAGTAGGATGGAAACTCAGCAGTCATGGCCCAGATATCACACTGATGTACTTTGATCACCCCTGCATATGCTTTTTACCACTTTACAGTCACACTGTGCTCCACCGTCCCTTAATTTTTCCTGTTTGTTTCAACTGCGCGCTCTGAGAGTAAGGATCTCTCCTCCCTGCACGCTGGTACAGCATACCGCGTTTGTGCTGGGCAGCTGTAATCATTCAACTACCAGCAATGAAAGCTCTTTTGCAGCTTAAGCAACTTTGGCAGCATACTACCAGGTCAGCGTACACAATACAAATACATCTATGGATTCTGAAGGTAGGAGGACAGGAAGGATACATCACGCTGGGGATACGGCCTTTACATTTCTATTACATCATCAGCCCTTGCAAAAACAGTCAGCACAGCCAGACACACAAAATGCACAAAAAAAAAACCCAAAACCAAAAAAACCCACCACAAAACCACACACACCCGCCACAACGCCCCCCCCCCCNAAAACAGGATAAAAAAATATCCCCAAACCCCCCAAATCCACCCCTGTCCTGTGGAGAGCAGGACAGATTGCCTGCATGCTGAAGTTTTCACCCAAATAGCTTAGAAGAAATGTATGAAGTTATCAAGTACCCAAGAACAAAGCAACATCCCAGACAAGGCACACTGGAAAAGTTCAGGTCGTTGCCATTTTCATTGCAGCCTGAACACAATAGCCTCAGGCTTCAGGCAATGAATTATGCCAGATTGGACAACTATAAATATCCAAATCCTGCCCTTCCTTGCTCTGCCATTCAGTGCTCTTCAGAGGCATGTATGAATCCGCAGCGGGTACCACCAAAGACAGATACCCAACGCTGACGTCTCCACGCTGTCACCCAGAAGAGACTTCTGCACAAGCGCTTTCATCTGGTGCTGCCATGCAGGCTAACACACACGCTCTCTGGAAACAGCGCCAGCCTGAGTGAACTTGGGAGCAGGCGTAATTCCAGAGACACGCTTATTCACACCTATATACACGCCCAAAAAGATGTCTATATTGCAGGCAAAATCATCATGCATATCATATTCTACAGTTTCTGATGAAGAGAAACTGCAGAGCATCAGAGGATGTACACTTGGATTTAATGCAAGCGTGAACATTTGTGCCTACTCAATAGATACTGTAAGCCAAAAGCAGAGAAACACTGCTAAAATGTAGGGCCAGTCCCTACAGACTCACAGACTCATCTGTTTTAGTCAGGCTTGGTTTAACAGCCTGAGGAGTTAAAACTTCTAGTGACTTACAGGAAGGCGTTGACCCATTCTGAGTTCAAATCACTGAAGAAGCACCATAAAACATATTTAAACCAGTCTTTTTTTCCTACTAGAATCAATCATTATTATGCCTTCCTCACCTCTTTAGCATCAGCACGGCATCTTGGCTCAATGTTACTGCCTCAGGATATCTTTGACCCAAATGCTTCCTAAAATTACTAAACTCAAATTTAACACTATTCAATTAATGATATATACATATATGCTGAAGAAAAATTTAATGGATCCTTAAAATGAACACTAAAGTCCTGCAAAAAAATAAAGACCCAGAAGAGTTTTAGGGAAGAGTTACTAGAGGGATTCTCTCTTTGAGGGGGAAAAGAGCATGCATCACCTGCGTGGTGCCAAAGCAACAATGCAGAGCAAGCGAGCTACAAAACTCTAGTGTTACCATTCTAACGGCCCAGGATCGCATGGTTGGGTTGGGTTGGTTTTTTTAATGCCGCGTTAGCCACTTTGCTTGATGGTTCAACTCCAGATCTCAAACCCAGATGATCCCTTTCTAATTCTAAAGCTTTCTAATTGAACGCCATTTAATGAACAAACATTTGCTTCACAAAGCACCCAAACAAGCCTAGTTTCTCTTTTCTAACATTACTTTACTGAACAAAGCTTAGATTTTTCAATTATAAAACACAGATGATATTTGCCCCTTTCTTCTGCATAGATCTGAAAGGAATGTTCTCACTGCACTTTCCAAACCCAAGTATGTTCTGTAAGCTGAAGGCTGAAGAGTTTCATGTGGTATACAAGTAACTGAGGAAAAACAGTTAATTACGATGGGAGATAAAGCTTTCTCTCTGCATTTGTTACCAAGACTTGGCACCAGATGTGAACAAGAGTTATACTAACCTACACACTCTACAAGTGTGATCTGGCGAGCCACCGTTCTTTGCACCAAGAAAGGAAGTCCAGAACCACTTCCAGATGTGCAGGAATGGTCCAATAAATCCTGTTCAAAAGGAAAAGCAGAAGTTTATAACCTGTGAGAAACTACATTTTTTCCCTGTTTAAACACACAAAGGTACACCGCTTCATGGGATAGGTCAAGTTAAAGCTTATTGGTATCTCAATGGCTCTGCTGATGCCATTTGGTCACTCAGGATCAAGTCATAGCGCTGCCGTCACCGCACAGGTGGACAGAGAACGCTCTTTGCAAGCTTTTACCACTTCAAAGAACATCCCATGCATAGAAGAGACTGGCAGGGGAGCTGTAATTTAGGCATAATCACTTTCTGCTGGAAGCTTTACAAACACCACAACAAGGAACAGCAAACAAATCAGGCATCTTTCATTCTCAGATTTCTCATTCTGTCTCTATCTTTTATCTGGCATTACAGTATCATTTTGTTTAATAAATAAATGACAATAAATTTACTGCCTGTGAACCTGGAAGCTCACTCGTAGCTATCCTCTGTAGTGAAACGCCACTCTTTTTCAGCACTTTAGTATTCTCTTACTTAGCTTCTCCTCTCTCAATTCTGTACCTGTCCCCTATTTCAAATAGGTTAACATCAACTGTTTTCCCCAAACGTTTTCTATGTCTTGCAATAATCTGAGCCGCCTCAAAAAGAAATAAGCTTTCTCTGACTTCTATACTACAAACCTTCATCCCTATACAGTTAACAGAAAGAAAAGCAGCATTTATTCTGAACGTTCCTGCAGACTTTTCCCATTCTTCCAGTCCCCTGTGGCTTCTTCCTAGCAAAGATGACTTGAATGGCACAGCCGCACAAACGTGCTTTCACTAACTAGAGCTAAGGTCATGTCCCACCCCACTGATCCGTGGCATCAGATACTCTCAAAATCTATTTTGCAAACTCCTACAAATAAACGTGTATTAGAAAGGGACATTCAGAACTTTGAACTGGTTTTACTACTATAAATAGACTCTACAACAGCCACAGCTGAAAGTTTCTAATTGACATGGGAAGACACATAAAACCAACACATTCCTGTGATACAACTTGCTTTTCCAGCACCTTTTTAATCAGCGGCCCGCACACAATTTGTGCTCAGCTGACCGTTTGGTCTGAGGTAACATGGGGAGGGGAGTCACGTTTTGCTGAAAAAAACCTACAGACGGGTGTCTCTGGGGTCGGTGTGAGGCGAGGGGAGAGGCGACAGCCCACAGCTGGGCCCTGGGCTCGCAGCCAGGGATGCCTCGGGGCACCCGGACCGGAGAGGCACCCGGACCGGCCTTCTTAAATGTGTCTTTTCTTCAATTTTCTGCAATGTCTTTCTTAAAAGTTTTTATCAGTTTCTGGTATTTTTAGAGCATGGAAACCAGACTTTAAACTGTAAGCATAAGAAAACATGAGTGAGCCTCTACTTGAATGTTAAAATCCTATTAGCCTTTTAAACTGCTAATACCCCGCCACTTTTACGGCTAGGACTGCCGTACTAGTTCAAAGCATTAACAACTGTATTACTGGACTTCTTTTTCTTTACAAAGGAAAATAGAATAAAAAAGCATAAGCATAATCAACTTTCTAATATTTCCAGCGAACTACACCACTGGGCTTTAAACAGATCTGATGAAATCTCATTTCTCCTAACAATTTTTTAATGACTGCTCAAGCAAAAGATAATTTAAGAATGACAGGAGACTGCTATTTTGCTTTTTAATACAAACTGAAAGCTTGTTTTCCTTCCTGCTTGTATCAGAGGCAAAAAAAAAAACAAAAAACCCAAACTACCAAACTTATCTGCAGCGACTGTAAAAACAAGATTTGAAGAGGCCACAGCTCTTTCCGTTCTCCATTAGGAAGCTCAGGGCTTTAAGCGTTTGTTAAACTATGGAGACTAAACCTAAATGTAAACTAATCTAATGTGTAACAAAACCAGTGATTTAAAACACACAATGAAGAAGAAAAATCTGGAATTTAAAAAAGACTCCCTGTTTAGATGAACATTTAGAAACAAGGAACTATCAATGGTTTTTTACAGCACCAAGACTCAAAGGGCGTAGCAGAGGCACTGCCATCGTGACGCTCAGAGGGTCAGACAGCAGGGAACAAAACAGCTCCCTTAGAGCAAGCCTTTACAGTTAGCAACTTCTCCAGTTTCTTTTAGAAAGAATTTTGATTTATTCTTCTCAGGTTTTATCACCGTTTCCAAGTAACATTAAATGACTTGAAGTGCAAAAGGTTTGCAAATGGCACGGAAATGCTCTTGCACAGATAAGAGTTAAGAGCCGGTAAAAGCTGGAAGTCAGTGCTTAAAGACAGATAACCAGTTGAACACGTGCCTAGTTCATGGTGAACGCATCAGAACTGGCTGGTTTAAAACAGGGCTAATTAAAGAACGCCAAAGGCATTAAGGAAAAAAAAGATTACCAAGTATAGTTTATATAGGGCCAAGCCGAAACAAAATAGCAGGGCAGTAGTAGGGCGCTGCTGCAGTTTGTGCCAGCCCTGATCCTGCAGGGACACGAAGTGCCTGGAGATTTCAATCTCCAAGAGCTTGCTCCACCTTACCAAGCGAGCCAGCATTTGAAAGCCAAAACTCTGTTATCAGAGTGGCCACGCTAAGGTCCCTCTAGATCACTCATGTCTCTGACCTTACCCAAAAGCAATGCCCTTTATGAGCGTATTACAAGTGGAGTGAATTGGGGTAGTAGGCATATAGGAGTATTAGACATACGGAAGTATACCGGGGTACTGGAATATTGGGATACTAGAAGAGGAGTGAATTAGAAGAGAATACCAGAATGCTTTAACATACATGACGCTTTCCTCTAACGCTCTCCCAGCCTCCAAGCACATTCACATCAGGGAATTCCTTAGGTAGATTTTTTTTTTTGCGCGTGTGTGTGTGTGCTTAACAACATAGACTCTTCTCATCCTGTTGCTCTTTGAACATATACAAACTTGTATCATCAGACAAGGAGTTCCACTGGTTCCGTTACCACTGTGTTAAGAACCACCTTCCTTATTTTTATCCTTGCTCTTACTTGCTAATTTTGACGCCTCCCCCTGTTGTACTGCAGAAGGCAAACAACTGATTGCTGGCCATCCTCTCCTTGCCGCTTGCCATGCTGTGTCTCCATCATATCTCCCACCCCGTTAAAAGAACCAGACTCTTCTTCCTGGCTGAAGCATTGGTTTACTTACTCGTTCCCCACACAGGCTGTTTCAAAAATGCATGTTGGGGCATCCAGATGACCAGGAGTCTGATTACTCAGTTTTAACTTAACTCTTCCTTAAAGAAGAATCTTCCCTGTTCCAATGGTATCCCTTACTGGCCATCTCAAACCCTGAGAACTTACTTGTCAGGACGTACTGTCTTGTGAATGAAAGGGGTTTCATTCACATGACTCTTCAAGCACTTATTCACAGCAGTATTTTATAGAAACATCTCTGCCTCAAAACAAAGAGATGCAAGAAATAGTTTCCAGCTCCCCAAAATAGTTCAATTTTTTGAGCAGTCCCACAGACCTTTCTTTTAATAAATTCCCACAGCTGGGCCTGTAAAGCAGTTGTCAACTTTCAGGTGAGTACGTGCAACCATTTTCTGGGGTATTTTTTTGGACACAGTCAAAACCGCTTCCCTAGTTGGTGGTAACCAACACTTTCTAAGGAAGATATTGAACGTTATTCCTCACTTAAAGAAATACCCATTTCAGTTTCTCTCTCCTACAGAGAGAAAGAGTCCAAAACACAGAAGGAAAATACCCAGTCAATGTACTACTTAGTAGCACATTATTAAAAATATTTCTGGTTCGGACCATTTTTCTTTAGCCACTTTTCAACCCTGCAGTGAAAGCACACTATGGTGGAAAAGCACCGAAACACAAGGTGTTTTCCAGCCTCTTAACATTGAAGAGACTTTATCTTAGAAATGCAAGGAGGACTTCTCCTCTTTGCACTGGTTTCAGAAACAAACACTCAAGCTGCCTCTGAAGCCTTACTTGCTCAGTTTCGATAAAGCATGGGAAAGCTGCTGGGAACACTTTTTTCTGGGCTCAAGTGAAAGGGTAAGATACATTAAGTCTTTAAGAAGGAAACACTTCCCCATGTCATTTTAGTTTCCAGAGACTGTGTGAACAAGAACATATTTTAAAAAATGAATTTTGAGTAAGCAGTTCTCATTTCTTAAAATGCCTCCCGCTCTTCTGTCAACAAAATGTCACTAATTTCCTAGTCATCTAAGAGCCCTTCTACTACGATCAGGGGAGTCAGGTTCAAAGTTTACAAAAGTAAAAAATATCTGTATTTCCTTCTTCCCCTGCCATCACATGTTTTTCAACCTTTCAGGCTGTCTTTCACATATAAAAGGTGCAGTACAGTTTACACCTTTCGTATCACTTCAGGCTACCCAACGATCGGGCATACTCTGTTTTACTGTTCAGATACTGCTTCTAGGAACGTAAACAGCTTGACTACAGTTTTTAGCGATTCTCCAGGTCAAAGGAGCTTTACTTGCAAAAGCTATCTTTTGGTTAAGTTTCATTTAAACTACAGCTTTGTGAGCACAGGAATGTCACCACAGAAGTCCTGACGCTAAGTGGCATCCCCTGACAGCAGAAAGTCCTGTTACTGGTGTGGCCACATCTGGAGGGTACAAGAGGGGAGTTCGGAAGCGAAGAAAGCTCACACAAATTTTCACCACGCACACAGGTTACTTACTGCCAACGTGCTGTCTCCAACATTTGATGCAATGAGTCCCTCAATTGTGCCATATTCTGCATCTCTAGAATTGAGCCTCTCCATATGGTTTTTCTGTATTCTCCGAATGATCAGCACAGCTACTGCAGAAAAAACTATCAACACTACCACAGGAGCCAGTATAACAATGATTAGTGTTTCCATGCTGTAACCTGCAGCGTCTCCTTGAAAGGTTTGCCCTTGGAAAGGGGGAAGAAAAGAGAAAAAAAATAAATTTGCTAATTCCCACAGAAAGTCTTTAAACCCAGTAGTGCTGACACCAACATTTAACTTGGTAGCCACCTAGTCTGAAAGAGCGGCCGTGACACAGCGAGAGCTATGAGTGTGTGCTTGCACAAAGGATGCTACATCCCTGCAGAGCTGTCAGAATAACCCATCTCTTCAGAACAAACCCCACCTGTGACTGTGCAATGCACTCGCAGGCAGCAACTCAATCCTGACCCTGACTGCGCACCTTAACCCTCTCATACATCCAACAACACAGATCATTCAACCTGTGGACATCAGATGTGTGCCAGTGGGCCCCAGGGTGGGGAACTGCGCTGATTACACCCTTCCTTTCGCTAGCACTGAAGCCATCTCACTCCCATCGCATCAGATGAAAGCTGAACCTTTTTTTTCTTTCTCAAAATTAACTATTTATTAATTAACCTCTCACCTTTAGAAGAAGGCAACTGTGCAGTGATATTCATGTTGCACAGGTATCCTTGGCAGCACTCAACAGCTTGGTCAGGAGACGGCGGTGTTTTGCACGTCATTTTCCCTTGTTCGTAGACTTGGAAGCAGCCTTTCTGGTAAACCTTAGCACCGTCATTAATGCTCAGGGAGGCAAAACATTGCTGGCCTTGGCAACGATCTCCATTCCCACAGGACATGCCTTCACACACACATTCGTAGTGGACCATGTTTAGCTTCAGTTCATCATCTGTAAAAGGGGAGAGTTGAGGAAAAACACCATAGTGTTCGTAATAGCTTCAGTTATAGAGAGATAACGAAATCATTAGACAATAAAACCTTCTGCTTAAGGGGAGAAATACTACTTGCAGCTAATGCTGAAGAACCACCAAGTAGAAGCTAACGATACTAATGTAGCTGTTTCAGCTAGACAAAGGTATGAGCTTGCACCATCAAAGAAATACCAGTCATATCTGCCCACTCCAAGTACTCAAATTCCGAGAGTTCAGTGACGTTTCACACCACCCTTCGCGCACACACTTCTGCGGGTAGACAACATGGGAGGGTCATCTACACAAGGACACTCAGCAGAGGAAAAACTTGACAAACAGTGTAAGTTTAAAACAGATTTGCTAAACCACATCATATTTCTATGTGGAAATAGTTATTCTTGAGCATTCCGGAAATGACTTTAACAAAATCAAATTAAGGCCATTTAAATTGGCAGTGGACACAGCTGCACAGGATTTAGTGGGTTTAACTCGCTTGCTTGAAAAGTCAGTCTGGACCAACTCTCCCGGGAAGACAAGCCTTTGCGGAGCACCTTGCAAGTGAGTAACCACGGAGATAAAAAGTAAAGCGAGAAGCAGCACACGCTGCCAGTAGGACACCACCTCCCTTCCAACTCCAGATGCTTTGGCTAAGTAAAAGGAATAATTCTGAAGAGAATATCTAGAGTAGGAAACTAAACTCCTAAGTATCCTCAGCAAAGTGTGCAGAGATGCCTAGCTGGGAAAACCCCTCTCTCTCTGCGCAGAACCGCACACACTGCCGCCTTCAGGAATGGCACGAGCCTTTACACACCCAGCACTGCATCACTCTGGTCTCTGCAGGGGAGGACACCGCTCTCCATAGCTAATGGGGACCACCAGAAGCTCTTCACTTTCCTGGAAGATACAGGTGCCCGTGGTGGCAAACAGCCACGTGCACTCACAGATGGCTGAGAAGAGGCACAGCTGGAAGGACTGAACAAGTCGCTGCTGCCACACACATCCCCTGCATACACACGTTTATGGCAACTTAACTCTCATTTACATTCTCTTTTTCAGTTCTAACACACAAGAAAAATTTCCAGCCACGAATATGGTGGATGTTCCTAACACAGCAGCCGAGCATACCAGGTGTTGGACTTTCTCAAGCCTATCATTAGAGTCTGCCCACTGGGAATATAACTCAGATTTTTTTCTGCTTTGTTTTCCTCTCCTCCCACAATGAACAAACACACAAATATGATTTTCTATTTCTGAACCACTAAAAAAAAAAACCTAAATTAGGGAAAGAACCCTGAAATCAGACAGCGTCTGTCACATTGATTTCAAGTAGTGGTATACACAATCCCAGTCGCAGACATACCAAGTAATAACTGTACTAATTTTGCAGAACTTTTTTTTAAAAATAAATATGCCAAACATTCCTATAATCAAAGTTCCGTTCCCTCTCCTCCCACAACAGCAGCAGTAAAACACAACTGGTATTGTAACATACAAGCCCTTAATCTTGGTTCATCTGGCTGGACCTGCCGGAGGCATTCCAAGCCAGAGACCGACAAGCGACTTCCTCCCAAGGCACGGTCACGACCTGCCCAAAAATGGTACGAGATCCGCATGTTTGTAAGGACAGCCCTTTAGCAGCAAGGATCTCAGTGCCTCCCCGTCAGCGAGACATTCCTGCTGCCACTGACAAACCCTGGCCTGTGGGGACAGGGCCAAGGAGGTGTGCAGGCTGCAGGGACAGCCATCGCAGCTATTGAGTAACAGCAGAAACAGGGGCTGTAGGGAGTAGGACAACTAACCTGCCATCCAAGCGCCACATCAAGGCCACAAGGAAAATTCACCTAGCTTGCAGCCCGATCCAGCCTAATGCTTCCCTCTTCTCTTGACCCAAGGACCCTTCAAGGCTGCGCAAACCTCATGCAACCCAGAGGGGCAGTTCTGGCAGAAAACCCTCTCCCCTCACATGCCGCCTCTCAGAGCAGCTCTGCAATCCCAAAAGGGGCCAGGAAGGGACTGCGCAGCCACAGGGCATCAGCCCGCACAGAGCAAACCGGACATGCCTTGCGAGCAGCGAGCTAAGGCACCGCAACTCCAGACATGCAGCCCCTCCGCCGCACAGCCTGCTCTCCTCGCAAGGCACGGGGGGCGATCGCACGTGACACGCAGGCTGCGGACTCATTTAACGGGGCACAGAGACAGAGTAACACTGGCCACATACATGTCAATGCTGCAGATCCTGATGTGTCCGCAGACTAATACGTGTCACTTATCTGCTGTAAAAATGAAACTTTTCTGGTAAAGAATTCCTGGGTTGGAAACGGAGACACTCTCCTTTATGACTGTTACCATTCCTTATGCCCAAACTGACTTTCTTTACTTAGTTGGTTTTCCAACCCCATGGTATATTACCATGTACCAGCCAGCCCTTCCCTCATTAATGCTCCCGCAGTGCCACACTCACTTAAAAGAGAAAAAAAAAAAATCTAAATCAGTTGAGCTTTACCCAAGGAGAGAGGCTTACCCAGGGTGCAGAGCCAGCCGCAGCGCTGACCGTGTCCTCCCACTCCCGCCTCTGCAGGCCAGCGGCTAGCACGGAGCCACAGGCCAGGAGCCCGAGAGCAGGCAGACGTGGCCACGCTCCCTCCAGCACGCACAAGCCAAACCCCGTGGTACGCCCACGCAGCCCCCTCCCCTGCACACAGCCAGCTGGGAAGGGCTGCATCTTCCAGCCACGCTTCCCCAAAGCGAGTCCAGCTGCAAAGCAAAGCAGAGTTTTGTTGGCACACGGGGAATCCAGAGCAGAGGCAGAGCTGGACTGGGTGACGCTTCTCCGCAGCACTCATCAGCACGGCCGTGCGAGCAAGTCTGCGGGACAGACGGCACCAGCAAATGCCACGGGCCGGTTCCAGTCGAGAGGTTAAGGCTGAAGCAGATCGGCTCCCCCGAACACACAGGCTCAGAGGTAAGTCTCTACTCAGCAGCAGCTCCAGGCATGGGAGGCTGTCAGGCCAACTGCGTATGCAGCAGTCAGGCAACACAGGCAGGCAAGAAGCCAAGCTTAAAAATACTTCCATTACCCAAACACGTTCACTGCATATATTCTTGTTTTGTAATACAGAGACTCATTGCTGCACTTCTGGCCTATATATATTGTGCACGCACACAAAAAAATCTGACTTGCCACACAAAGATACAGAGATTTGCATTAACTTCTCATTAACCAGTTGATTAGCTCATTATTATGAAAGTTGAAAGTGTCAAAATTGAAGCTCCTTTATTTTGTTTGCTTATTCACTTTGTGAAAGTCAACAATTAAGAGTGCTGACTCTAATTACTTAGGTATTTCAACAGAACAAGAACCAAGACGCTCCACATTCTAAATCAGCAAACGGGAAGGCGCAGTGCATAACCCTCCGGGTGATGGTAGGAGCTGTCGCGCTGTGTGCAGTGCTCGTGTGCAGGGACACGGCCGGGGCCATCCCACGCGGACCCCAAACTGCGAGACTGAGAACGCCAGCCACGATGGAAACGTACAGCAGCAAGGAAACAAAGACAAGTTATTTACCTCTATGTGAAGTTTATTTCACACAACCAGTTACCAATCTAGACTGTTTTATTTCACATTTTATATCCAACGCATGGACTGTAAACATTGTTAACCATTTGGGAAAATACCAAACTACTTCTCTCCAAGCAGAAATATGCTGCATGTTTCTGGGAACACATCTTAATTTTGAGGTGATCTCTTCACATTTAGAGGAGCGATTCATTTTCCATGGAAACAGCTAGTACAATAGGCACTTACCCATCTTTTCTTATTGGCACTACTGCAACAGTTTCTTTACCTGCCTTTGACTTGAAAAAATGCCTGTGTTAACTATGTGACATGGTCAGCAAATATTGAAGTAATTTTTAAAAGCATTAAAAATTAAAAACAAACCATAAGAGCCTCAATTTTCTTCCTAAAGACACAGTCTCTAACTATATTATGTGTACCTTTTAAAGAAGGGTTTTAACAATATCAAATCACTTCCTTCCAGTAATGCACCACCACTGCACACCCTCCCTCTCAAAACTCAGAGGATATCTCAAGCTGGAAGGGACCCACAAGGATCATCAAGCCCACCTCCCTGCTCCTCACAGGACTAAATTTCACCTTGCAGATAAAGACTAGTACATCTTACTACAGAGATAAAATACACATCTAGTGTATGCATGCAAGCGAGCATTCGGAGGGATAACCCACACGTCACCACAAGGCCTCTTGAGGCTAGGGAAAAAAAAAAAAACATCAGGTGGCCAAGGTGGGCAGAGGTAAATAAGCCTTAACCAAACTAGTCCTTCGCTCACCGAGACACGACGTTATAACAGCATAAGCGTAAGAGGAAGAATTCCATCTGAGCGCTCGCTCTTTAGCGAAGAGCAAGGCGAAGCAAAAGGAGCGACCCCTCAGTCCCAAAGGAGCAGGAGGAGAAGGTCCCTCGGGAGCTGCCCCAGCGCAGCCCCAGCCGTGCAGCAGGCAGGCGCCGTGCCTCCCCGGCCGCATACTCAGCATGCACAGACACTGCAGTCATCGGCCAACCTTGGCACGCGCAGCCCATCCCAGCCCGCCGAGCAGCCAGGATCCAGCTTCCCAGCCCAAGACCACTCGGAGCCGTACCAGGGTCGTTATCCCCTGCGTAGGCTCGCTGCTAGGCATTGAGGGGGACCACTCTTTTCCAGTGGAAAACCTCAAAAATTAAACCAGAAAGGTTGCAAATCACAGGCGAAGCTTCTATCCGAAAATCTATCCTGCCGAAATCTCTAGCAGGATGAAAAGGACCTCACGCTCAAAGGCCAAAATATTTAAAGGCAGCAATATTCTTTTTCATTTTAAATGACTAGGACTGGGGGAAGAGGGGGGATCTGCCAGGGCTTCATATCATAATGAACTAAAGATGAAGGAAAGCAGAGTTGGAAAAATTAAAATCTCTTTAGAGCCCATTTAATTGTACATTAGACAGATCTTTTTTGGTGCTTAGCTTCCCTTTACGATTCTTACCCATTTCAGGGAAACGGAAAATAATAAGCTTGTAGAGATGACTACTCCATTCAGAATTTTATTTTCTCTTTCTCAATGCATACAGTAAAAAGCATTATACAACAGCCATAATAATAATCACAGGATCACAGAATCATGTAGGTTGGAAGAGACCCTCAACATTGAGTCCAACCATTAACCTAACACCTCCAAGCCCACCACTAACCCATGTCCCTCAGCACCACGTCCGCCTGTCTTTTAAACACCTCCAGGGATGGCAACTCCACCACTTCCCTGGGCAGCCTACAATAATTTATTTTACATAGGATTTATTAATTTAACAAAAGTCTTTGAATTTTCCAACACTAAGAAGCAGTTGGTTTAGCCTTATTATTGTACTCCATATTACAAAAGACACTAAACCAGAAAAAGCACTGGTGCCACGGTCACTGGCAGGCAGCGGGGAAGCCTCGGAGCCCCCGGAGCAGAGTCCGGCTGTTCCCAGAGCCAGCTCCCCGCAGGCCAGACAGCCGTTTCTGGAGTTCCGGTAGCTCCCAAACGCTTCCCGGCCATGGTGTGACAGAAGACCCTCTCCAGCCTGCCCAGTTCTCAGGCCCAGCAGACAGGCTGTGTTTGCAGGGAAGCCGTGGCAGCCCGAGCAGAGTGTGGCCCAGACACCTTCCCCCAGTCCCCAGGGAGGGCAGGAGCTCCGGCAGCACCTCACGCTGCTGTCGGCATCAGGAAACGGCAGTGAAAAACCTCACGCTCTCAGGCACAGGCTTTACATGATTTAGAAAGTGCTCTGCTTTAGTTAGGGTTTAGCTTCTTGGGAAATGAAGAAAAGCCTCTTTCCCCACTTTACAAGGCTAATAAAAAAGTAACACAGAAGTAAGTGCTGCAATAAACCCTTAGAATAAAAAGATTTTCTGTACATTCAAGCAGGGAAGAGACGTGTTTCTGCACTTAGAATTCTACACAGTGTTTGATTTTTTGGGTTGGGTTGCGGGTTGCTTTTCTTTTTTTTCCAATTCATGTTCAATCTTATCTTCTGAAGCCTAAAGGCAATGCAGACATAGTCAGAGTCTGCCCCTGAATGCTACCCAAAGATATGCCTGCACATTTTTCACTCATCAGAAATGCAAAAAAACCCCAACCTGGTTCAAATCCCAGTGAACAACAATTGACTGATCCATAATAAAATACACGGGGGGATGGAGGTGAAACCAGAAGGCTTTGTGCCTTTTTTTGTTGTTATTTTGTGCAAAGGGAAGACAAAATAACTGTTCTCCCCCAAAACATTAACTTTTTAAAAATTCCAGTAAAAGCACATGGGAAAGCATGTTGGTCAGGGCACACCAGACCCATCTCCATGGCCTGCTAGCAGGCAGCAGAGGATCAGCTCCTGTTCCCTCAAAGGACCTCCAAAGGCACGCTCTCCCTCGAAAGACACCCCAAACACCGGGCCACGCCACTGGGCCCACCACCCCGGCGCCCCTGGCACAGCCTGCTGGCTCCAAAGCACCCAGCGGCACTTAGACGCTCAAGGGACAAAGCCGTCAGTTCTCCCATTGCTACTACGTGGTTTTTTTGGTGAGGAAGCCAAAACCTACATGGGGAGACATAAATGAAAATTTGCTGAGGGGTCCACGAGGTATTTCTGCCTCCTCAAACACTCCTCTACAACCAGCTTGGAAGTAGGGAACTACTTCCAAAGGAAACAGCATTACTACTAGCAAACATGAACAGGGGAACAGCAAAATTGTTTATGCGCGTTAGACAAGTAATTGCTCACAGGAAAAGAAAACTCACCAAACTCACCGTAGGAAGTACGAGGGGAGGAGAAGGGAAGGAATAAAGCATGAAAAGCAAACCAAAGCAACATTGTCACGTCTCCTCTACAAAGTCTTCCACAGGACCTCTGTCACTGGGAGATAAATGCAGGCCCAAACACTGGGTTCTTAACAAAGCATTATTGGACAAGCTCTCCCTTGGCACAGCAGCTCCACGTCGTTCTTCGTACATGTCCCACTGGCACAGGCAGACGGACAGCAAGAACACAGCATCTGCACATCTCTGCTCACATGCTCCTGCGCCCACACAAGCTCTGTCCAAAGCCCCTTCCAGCAGCACATCTGCGCCAACGCTGCCTTTGCTCCCAGAGCAGGCACGATCCTGTACCTCCCGTCGTGGAGTCACAGGCGGCCGGGAAAAGAAAGAAAACATCTTGGCACAGGTTTAGTAACTCTTCTCTTGCTGATCACTTATTGGCATCTTTTCAAGAAAAAGATAAGGTTTAAGCCCTTTCCTTTTTTTAAGTGGAGTCAGGTGGACCGACTGCGGTGCGAACCGAGGACCTGCAGGCCCGCAGGGCAGCCTCGGAAGGGCAGGGTGGGCTGACAGTGCAGCTCTCCAGGCGGCACTGCGCAGGCAGCGCAAGTGTCCGATGCCACAGTGTACAAGAGAAATTAACCAGAACTTCAGACTTCAACATGCACCCTTCCCATGTCTCTCTCTTCTCTGTCTACTGCTCTTCACATTAAGGATATGAAAGGCAGGTGGTTTAACTTTAAGATTTTTAATATAAGCAGCTCTGAAAGCTGAAAAAAACATTCTTGAGAAGCAGATAACTGCACTTCAAGAGTGATAAGAAGGTACAGTGTGATAACTGCTACCGAACCTTGTTTCAAGATGATATGGTATCAATAACATTAGCAGTTTAATGTATTTCCACGAACATTCATCCAACCTTCCTCCCTTAAATTTTGTCTCAATTTCCTATTCATAGACATGACTAAAGTCAACCACTAGACCTCTGTGCATTTCTAATCTTCACCTTCCACCATCTAACTTTCCATTTAATACACTCTGCCTTTTATTATTTGCATCAACATCTGCAGGTAAGTGCATTTCAGCAGAGTAGTTCAGAAAGATTTCACATGGTAAATACAAAAGAGCATAGACATGCCATAACAAACACTAGATACACCTCTCGAGTCACTTAAAATTTAAACTTGAGAAAACCAGGTTACTCTCAGAAAACTTTTATTCAACATTTTTAAAAGGCTGTTTGCGAAGTAGCAAGTATGCAGCTTTCAGGAGGTCATCTCCTAAAACATCCAGAAGACCCCCAAATGAACCATTCCTGCCTCTCCACAGCAGTGGAAATACCCTTCTCCCATTTTTCTGAGGCAAATCTTAAACACACTGCATGTCATAAAACCTTTATGTGCACACAACTACGTAAACCATTTATGAAAAAGTCACTTTCCATATCCAAAGACCTTACTGGAGCAATCATGGAAAAGTTACCAAACACCATGCTAAATACACCAAAGAGCGTTCCCAGACAAAAAAAAAATTAGCTTTAGGAACACAAGCAACACAGCTACACCTCAGCTCATGGGCTAGGAAGACCTACTCGTTACACAGCTCAGGAACTCACCATTCCAATAAGGCTTCCCATTTCCCTCCCCAGCCCCTGGTATGACCCATGCCAATCACACATGCTATCAATTTTATACGTAACTGGGCAATGAATATCCTTTGAAGCAACTTGAAATGGAAAAGCAAAGATGTCCCTCCCGAGAGGAGCGTGCCCACGCTGTCAGCTGGGGAAGTGACTGGGGTGCCGTGGAGCGGTGCCAGGCGGCTCCACCAGCTGAGCCGGCGCTGGGACCCAGCTCCTCCAGCCGCAGACAGCTACTGCCCCACCACCCACATCACTCACCTTGCCAGCTCGGGGAGGGAAACGCCATCACCATCAGCACAGGAAGAATCATAACTCCATCTACCATTGTAGAGCTGCAGAAAGAGAAGAGACATGAGAGCTGTGCACACTTTCACTGTTGTCTTAAAATGTAGCCACCCCAAAAATCAGTGTTCAGCAACATGTTTCATCAATTCCTTATGCAAAATACAGAACCACGAAGGCTTACTGGTCTCCTTTTTACTGTGTCTTGTTTCCCAAGTCATTTCATTCACTTATAAAATTCATAATTTACTGCAATTTCTTAAAACTGATTTTTTTTAGAGTCACAAAAACATCACGCACAACTACAGCGCATATATAGAAGCATGTTAGTAGGAAAACATTAACCCTTTCAGTACCAAGCAGGCATGCAGAATAGAAGATATGTTCTTTTAACCAAGTTAAATTATTGTGAACTAAAAAGGTGGTCTGTAAAACTGTGTATTATTTGGGCTTTGATGGGAAACAGAAAAGACCTCAGCCAGAAAACTCCGAATAGAGCAAGATATGTATAAGGGAAACATGCTCTCAGAAGAGTAATTTCCCAGTTTAAGCTGCTTTTCCAAGGGTTTTCCTTTCAATAGCCCCGCTTTATTTCCCTGCTGTTGACGACAGGTAACTACATCTTGTGTGAAAACTCAGGCTGTTTCCAGAGTATCAGTAGAGGCACATGCTCCCTCTAAAACCATAAATAAAGGAGTGAATTTTCTTGTGTATTTCAAATCTTTTCCAGGACACTTGGTCTTTACAAGAAAACAAAAGCTCCACTTTTTACTGTGAATTAAGAATTATTTAACAGGCTTCTGAAAGGAAACTGTTCTGCACTTTCTTAAACTCTGCATTTAAACAATCGCTATTACTAAGGAATAGAGCTTAACTGCAATCCATCTTCATTGGGATTTAACCCCGCAAGCAGGGCTGGATGGCTCAGAAGGGCTCCTCTGTCCTGCGCCACTCGGTTCCTGCCGAGACTCCCTGGCCTAGTCACATGCCATAAAGTTTCAGTCAGAAGCAGCGGCAAGAAGTGCGTGCCGAACAAAGTTACTCTCCTTGACCAACGCACTCAGTCATTACCATTCTTCTTACATGTGAGCATTTGTCTTCATTTTCCAGATTTCATTCCAGTGAAGCAGATGAAACTTGCATATAAATTTGATACTGCCATTTTCTTTCAGATATCTTCTGTTGCTGCTTTTTCAAATCATTAGCAGGCTGCTTAAGTGCTTGGTGACAAAAGCCAAGCCATTTACTTCTGTATTTATTTCCTGACATGGATTTGTTTTGCAGAATATGAGAAACACTTTAGTAATTGCTTCACCATCAGTTACAATGATCAAAAAATTTCTGAACCCAAGTATTCAGAGTTTTCGTCCTTACAGAAAGGATCAGGCAGTGCACACTTAACCCCCGGCAGTGACACTCTCACTTTCAAGCATCCATTCACCAAGTAACTTTGCCTTCCTTCTTCTTGACACACATCAATGCATTCTTAATACGTGCCAATATTTAACCTTCAACAATTATGCTGGAAACAAGATGAATTATACGCAGCATGATCACTGAGCAATCCAAGATAGGAGGTTTAAAGCAGAAGAAAGCTATCCCAGGGACCGCTTAGCTGCTTAATGCTCCGGACCAGCTCGAAGGGGTCCGTCGCTCCAAGGCTGCAGGACCCGAGAGCGATCCCGTCCTCCCCAGCCACTCCACGCGCTCCCTTTGGCTGAGCAGCTTACATTACCCCAGCGTTTTCCTCGGCACTACACCCGGGTAACCCTGCAAGTCTCGACAAAGGTGGCTCAGGAGACGTGCCCTCTTTCTTTCAACACACCAATGGTTCAAAGAGCAGAGGCAGAAATCCCTGATTTTAGCGATGTGGGCCCACAGGCGCAGGGGAGCCGGGCGAGCCCGCCGCCCTGGGGGCTGCTGGGCAGAGGGAAGCAGGGGGAGCGCTGTGGGGAGCCGGTCTGCCCAGGGAGCCCCTCCGGCAGCGGGGACACCTGGCACAAGGAAAAAGGGCTTTACAAGAGACAAAAAGTGAATTTAACGACATAGAGTGGGTTAAGGCATTAAGCAGTAGCATGGTGCCGACATGCAGAGCAGTCGCCAGGATTTCTACAGATCTGTAATTCATGGTTGCATCCTCCATGCCCCATTAAAAAGCAACAAGGGTTGTTTTCAGCTGGCAGGGAGCCATCGCAGCGGCCCAGAGACCCGCACACGCCGCAGCCTCCCCTTGGCAGGGCTGCATCCCTCCTCCCAGCCGTCCACCACCCATGCCAGGCAGGGAGAGCTGGGGCGCAGCCTGTGCGGAGCGCAGTGCCGCTCTGCCACGAGAGGAGCCTGGAGCTGGCTAGAGTGAAGGAATTTAAAATACAGGAAGCAGACAATGTTATGGAAACCAGGAAAACTCTGCAGGTTGCATGCACCTATTTGTTTTCTTTTCAGTTTATTTCAATTACCTCAAAAAAAAAAACCCCACAACCCAAACCCATATATATATATATACAAGCCCCTGCCCTGTGTTTCTCAGAGGGAAGAGGAGGAAGGAAACCCAAACTGCACCCCCCTGAAGAGGCAATCAGCCTCCCATGGGAGCTGGCCCATGGTGACTACTTCCCATCTCAAGAAGGGGAGCTGTAACACACTCGGGGTGCTAAAATCAGCTGCCCATCCTCCGATTCCACACGCCCCCATGTCCCCAGCCCACGTCTGTGCTTCAGGTCAAAGCCAGCATGGGCTGAGACAGACAGCAGTTCATCAACAAGCATGAGGATTTTTACCAGTCCTCACCAAAGGGATCAAATAAGGAAAAAAGCCAGGAAACCACAACAACAGTCATTTTTGATCCCTCATCCGAAACGTTGTTCCAAGTTCCTCTTCAACAAAGCCCAAGGATGGCTTCATTGAGTAACACACCTGAAATCACAGCAAATTTTTTTATTAAATGTATTTAAGCGCCTAACACCAAAAAGACTGGCATCCTTCCCCTGCTCCCCAGCTGCAGGAGAGGTGCGCACACCGAAGTGCGGCCACCTGCGGGGACTCAGCGGCGAGCACCAGCAGGGACAGCGGGAGGCAGATCCTGGTCCCACAGGCCAGAAACAGCTTGCCCGGTCCCTACAGAAAGGCCGGCTGAATGACCCGCGTTCAGCCCTGGGCTGGCAAGCAACTATTCGCACAGGCTTCTTTGGTAGGGTTACATTTATGAATAGACTTTTCCTATTATAAATGCAAACAACAAAATCAGACTATTAACAGACTTTACGCATTTCACAGCGTGCATGGTCCTCTCAAAGAAAAAAGCCAAATACTAAGAATTTAAACCCTACTTGCATGAAACTTGTTCCTATACACCGTCATTTTCCCAAAAGCCTAAAAGAATATTTTGTCTGCTTTGGCTGAGAACTGCTGTGCATAGCCTATAAAAAACCCACCCTGCGTGTACTCATCACCCATTACAATCCTGTGCTGTGTCTGTGCACACTCGGCCCAGCTCTTGGGCTTTTGGCAAGCTGCCGGCACAGCCCGCGGCACAGCACAGCCCAGTTACACCACCTCCACTGGGGCTGCTGGCGCTGGGAGACCAGAGGAGAGAAGGAGCTGGGAAGGAGCCTGGGACCATTGCAAAATACTGATTTTTTCCTTCAAAATTATTTAAGAGCAAGTGCATCCACTCTAAAAAAGACAAATAAAACCCTTCACCGTATTAAAATCATGTCAAGTCCTTAACCCCTGCTCTGAGGCTAAAGCACATCTCAGGGATCAGGCGAGGTCTGCTCCCAGCCCACGCCGTTACCCAGCGCCAGCCGGCACACTGTTCAGACAGCTGAAATCCTGCCAGAGCCTCGGAAGAGGTGCCACGATCCCTCACTGGTTGCCATTTTGCTCAGGGTATGCTGTATCTGCTGCACGCCTGTTAAATCAGCAGTTAAAAATAAGCCTGGAGAGCACGCCGCCTGCCAGGCAGCTGCGGGACGTGGGGCCGGGGAGCCCCTCTCTGGGGGTCCCACCAGGCACCGGCCCCGCTCAGAGCCACTGCAGGTGCTGGGCCGGGACAGAGCCGCACCGTCCTGTGGCTCTGAAACCGTGCTCCAGCTTTTACAGTCATCTGCATTCCCACAGTACCCTTGTGAAGGCACAAAAACCACACGCAACACTGCAGCCAGGCTTTTGCACTGTTTCACTTTCAGGTTATCCGGTTGCAAACTGCAGACACAGCAGGGGATGAGTTTGAAAGTCCTGTTTCCATTGCTTAAAAAATTGAAATTTTTTTAAAGCAATTAATACCTAAGAACCAAAGTCTGATTCTAGTGACACCAGCAAGCACGCCTCTTCCACTTACTACTTGTTTTAAGAGAAGGAAAATGCAAGTTTCAATGTAAAGAACAAAACATTCTTTAATAAAACTCAATAGCAAGTTGCTATGGATCTAGAGATCCATAAGATATCCAGTTATTATCCAGTGTTTGAATTCACAAGAACTTTTTCCAAAGGGGAGGACTGGGATTTAATCCAGATAAAGAAAGAGGAACTAGAAAGCAACCAGCAAATAACGCACAAAATCTATTTTCCTTTTTAAACATACCAATCTTCACTACTATTTGACCGCAGGTCTTGAAGGAGTGCTGCAGGAGGACTCTCCCCGCTGCGGTAGTCACCAGAGGGCATTTGGCAGCTGAGCCCCTGGGAGTCCCACACCAGTGCCACACTCCATGCACACCCACGCTGGGCTGGAGACAGGATACCTGCCTCTGCACTTCATCCATGGACACCGAAAAGAACGTCATTTGGTTTTAACTTTCTCCTACAAAAGCATGTAATTAGAAAACCTGAAACTTGCTACAGGTCACAATGGAAAAGTCTCTTTTGAAGTGGCAGCTAACAGATTCCCAAACAAATCCACTGCGAAGTGCAGCTGATGAAGTGAACCTAGCTCCAGAGCACGCCAGTATCGACTTGGAAGCCAGCTTTGGATTCCAAAGAAGGAATCAATTAAACTGTTTTCAGAAGCCTAAATGAACAGTAATAATCATATCACATGGCAGATACAATACTTGGTTAGAATACCCAACTTAGCACACAGATACACAACTACTTGTTTTAGACATGAGAATTGATAGAATTCTTATGGTTTGTATTCATAAAGTCCCAACACTTTAAATACTCTGTCCTGAAAACCCCAACCTTTTCCACTTTCACAGCAAATCTAAACTGCTTTCTCTTTTCTTCCTAAGAAAACTTTGCCTCCTGCCAAATCATCCCCTTACGGCCCGACAGCACCGCAGGGGTGCGGGAGACCTCGGACCCACAGCTGGCACCATCGAGATCGCTGCTGCCACAAGCTGCAGGGGGAGACGAACCAGGAGTTACGACGACATGAAACCCCACACTGACAGCGGCACAGGCTGTTGGGAAACTGCTTTTAGTCTCCAATGCCACCACCCTGATACAGAGCAAAGACCGCGCCAGACAAAAGAGCGAGTCCAATTAGTGAAGAAATTTAAGATTACACTTCATCTCAATATGACACAGACATGGGAACACAGACCATTAGAGGAGTTCAGACTTTTCTGATGAGATCAGAAGCACCCACACTATCACTGACAGTCCCGGTGGCAACCCGCCAAGAGCCCAAGGGCTGTACATATTTTGCATGTACCTCACCAGATTTCTATCAAAAGAAAACATCCATGATACTGGATTGTAATTCTACCATCCACAATAGCCACACACAAGCTAAATTCATCAACAGCTGTGTCTTCAGAAGGAAAGATGAGCATTTAAAAGCAGTAACTCACAGCTTGCTTTTTTTTTAATTGAAACTCACACAAACTAACTAACAACCTCAGAACAGCACACACAAAGGCATTCCTAATGTCAGAGAACAGCAACCTTGGGTATTCCTTTCTAAAGCCTAAACCTTGTTGCCAGAATTCAGCAGGATGGAAGCCAGCCACAAACCCCATTTGGCATCCACCTCCAAGTGCACAAGGCACACATCAATACACTTCAGCTCAAGAAAATCTGCAAAAGACTGCCACCTTCAAAGGCCGAGTGTCTCACATTCAAATGACCACAAAAACAGAGCGCAAAGTGTGCAAGATACTGGTTCTCCTATACTCCTCATATGCAATGCGAAATCACGACACTGCTGAAGAAGAATAAAACCACCAGGAGGAAACAAACCTATACAATGTAAAATGTCATGAAAGTTACTCCTTATGAGGTTAATTGCTCTGAAGATGCTCATGAAGAGCTGCTCCCCAGGTTCTTAAAAGAAAAGAGGTAACAAAGCAGGAGCGTCACTTACAGAAATAGAATCCTTCTCGGTCTCCCTCCTGACATAGATGCAAGTAAGAATCCATTTATTGCCCATGCTGTCACCCAAAGGCTCCAGCTGACACACCAACTGCAGAAATGGCACAGCACGGGACAACAAATAAGTAACATTCACAACGTCAGGGTGGGGGACAGACATGTGACGACACAGAGGGACAACACAACCTCTTATCCAAGAGAGAAAAAACCTTACCTAGGCAAAGAAGTGGACCAGCAGCAGCGTCAGCCCCTTCCTGAGGGGGCTGGGGAAGGCACGGGTGACACACACAGCCTCTCCTTTAACGGAGGGGGCAGCCAGGCTCTTGTGCGCAGCACAGGGGTAATCCCCAGAGAACAAGCAGAGCAGCTGAAGGCCCAGGATGCACAAGGGGCACAGAAGAGACCAAAAATAATGCTAGGTTCTCCGTGCAGGTGAGCTGGTGAGCAGGTGGACTCACGACCTTGTATGTGAGCAGCAGAACAACTCTGTGGCTGAAGGAGACAGAAGACAGAAGTGGCTTGACATTAAAAAGCCCAAGTGTGAAAGTTCAGGTTGTGTGTAGGTATTGCATCAATACGGGTGTTTTAGGCAACCCGGCAGTGGATGGCTTACTCAAATGATGAAGTAAGCACAGACATTTTTAAATTGATCTGAAAACCCCAATTTATATTGCAACTTCCTGGTGCCTTTGAAGCCACATGCGTATCTTTCCATATCATTTATTGCTTTGCAGGGTAAATAAGTTCACCAGGAGGCAGCTATCAAGGATTAACATTGCACCCTGGAACAGCTTTCTTCTGTAGCGCCTGCACTCAGCAACATCCCTTAAAAATACTCAGTCACTAAAGTACTGCGCATGGTTCACTGACCGTGCCATCGCTGTGAGCATCTTGAAAGTTAGGTATGCAATTCCACATGTGCAAGGAACCAACTACAGGTGGTTTCATTTATTCGGGCAAATTAACAGATATAAATTTGCAGTCAGTTTCATGAGACAGTCAAGTGAACAGTCAAGCACGCACCAGCTTCATCTTACAATGTATGTGCCTGAGGCACTGAGTAGGTATCAGTTCAAAACACTGTTAGATATACGCGAATTATTGTGGCTTCTCATATATCTCACATATAAACAAAGATGTTATTTTATTATAGTACATACATTTTATTGCTACACAGGTATTATCACACGGCACACAGGCAGTTCCTACCAGAGGGGAGCCCTGCATTCTGTAACTGCCATGAAAGCGGCCCCATTGCACAGCTGCAACATAAAGGTTCTTGGGCATTCTCCCTATCAGAAACAATTCAGGGTTGTAGACAACCTTGGGTACCACTCACTCTGCTACGGCAATTCCAAGAGCCCACACAAAGTGGAAACAATCTCCATTAACATCTGGTGACTTCATTTGTGCTGGGGCCTTGGGCATAAGAGGCAAGTGAAATACCCTTTCAAATCGTGCTGCAAGACACAGTACTTTTTCCCCTAGAATTGTTCTCTCTCAGAAGCCAGTATCTGCTGCCAGATCTTAGCACAGAACTTCCAATGAAGATATAGACTCCCTCTAATCTAAACAGAAAACCTGGATTTATCCACCAGCTGTGAATAAGGCGCAAACACAAATATTTTCAACTGACACGTTATCAGAAATGTTCTGTAAAAGCTGTTTCTGCATTCTTCAGGAAAAAGAAAATAACCACACAAACCCAATATGCACAGTTACAGCTACTTTTAACTTACTCAGTCTACCTCTTTGAGCTTGGCCTTCTTTCATCCAGCTAGCAATACTTTATCTATTAAAGATTTCATCTGCGCACTATGTGACGAAGGAGTTCAGGGAGGAACACACTTTCCCGACTCGCAGGCGTTCCAAAATTGCCTATCAAACACTGCTTATATCACATCCTGGGCGCGTCCGTCCTGACAGGTGACGAAAACAAGAAGTATGGGCACTGAGCTTAATTCATATCTGCACCGAAAGGGCATATAGTCTGTCACAGAATCAGTCAAGTTTTATTAGGGTATGGTTTCACAACCACTTTGAAACAATCTAAGACACAGCAGTGTCAAAACCGCCTGTCCAACCGTGTCCTCAGCTCGCTGGCATCACTCCAAGCAGGCTCTCACCCCTCCTCTTGGCTGGGCATCGCAAGGCCACGGCGTAAGCCGGATCAGGCCACTGCTCAGACCACACGCTGCTCCGTCTGCACCGTGACAGGCTCAGCCCAGCGGTGCAACCTTGCTGGTGCTAGCACAGGAGAGGTGGTGGGAACACAGCTGATCTCAGAGACAGGCATCCCTTTGGTAGCAGCAAAGTCTTAGGTTGATTTAAAAAAAAAAAAAAAATCCCAAACAAAAGAAAAAAAAAAATCACAGTGGAAACACACCTCCAGTCCCTACAAGAGAATTAGCAAGACAGACAGCAGGGTCTTAACAATTGCCCCCCCATCTCTCCAGCTTTTAAAGTAAAATCCTAACAATCTGCCAAGTAAAGAAATATTTTCATCAAAATGCTCCTCTAGGGTTTTTTGTTCTGTTTTCAGTCTAAAACAAAGCTCCCATTTTTCTTACTCACTTTCATTTTTCTTTCATCAAGCACTTGCCAGCTCCCCCTCCTGATACAGGCTTGGTTCAGCAAAGAGCTCTCCTGGCAGGCTGGTCCTTGCCACTTCGCGAGATCACTTAAGAGAAACTGCTGGTATGGCCTCAAATAATATTTTGCTCTTGAAAAGCTAAACACCCGATCGACCTCGGCAAAGTTTCCGAAGGCCTGCGAGACAGGATGACAGAAGATATCTCTGCACTGCAGTTTTCCCAGATGGTCAAACGCATTACACCATCACGTTGGACTGAAACCAGGGATCAAAAACGCTGCACCTACCTCACGCCCTACAGAAGTCCAAGGTTGTGTCAGGATTTGTGCACGCTACTGAGATAACAAATATCCCGACACGGCCCTGTCCTACAGTTTAACTCTTCCAGAGAATTGCATTATAATCTTATCAAAAAAACTGAGATGGCTAAAGTTATGGTCTAAATGAGATCAATGGCTATTGATCGAATATCAGTATTTTTAAATGCTTTTTATTAACTATTTAAATATTATATAGATTGCCTGTTAAAAGTTTCTCATGGAACACTTCAGAAATGTTTGTCTTTGTATTGGCTGAAAACAAACCTTTAGCTTCAGTCTCACCACAAAAGTCCTGATTTTTCCTCAAAAAAGCTCATTTTTTTTCTGGTTTTCCCCTCTATTTTCTTTACACAAATTTTAAATATTCACTTCTTCACCTTGGGTTGTTTTTGTGAGTTTGGGGGTTTTTTTCTTTTCATAGAGAAGCTAGGGTCTGATTACATGATGTGAACAGCATTTAAATACCCTGCTGAAAGATAAAAATGTAATCTAGTTCCTACAAATGCATTAATTAAGCAGTGTCTCGCTACAGCCTAGTTCCGTGGTTTCACCTATGCAGGGACCTTAAGAGGTGGAAATGGTTTTTATTTTCAGCCTCTGATGTGATCAGGCCCAGTCACTCTGAGCCCAGCTCCGTGAGCCCAAGGAGCTGCTGGCAGCTCCCTCCCTGCCGCAAGACTCTCCGGGTCAGCCCCTACCTGTGCCGGAATTCCACCACCAGTGAGGACCCTCATTTGCACATCTCTAATCCCAGCGGGATTTTGCCTGCCTGGGTAAATCTGAACCTCTACAATTATTTTCCCAGGGTCGTTACCACTAGAATACTCTACTTATGTCCCTTAGCCCAAGCATCCTAACCGGAATGCAACTCGTGGTATTTTGATAAAAATTAGCTAAAAAAAGAAATGTTTTTAATCCATGTCACTGCATTGGCAGAATAATAGAACTGCAGCATGACACAGCAAACACACAGCTGCTGGTTACAATAAAGCCATCAAATCCATAGAGAGGGGCAGGAGAGAGGAGGGAGACGCGCAGAGGAACCGCCGGGGCAGCTGTCCGGTGGGGAGCGGGGCAGCGCAGGGCTGCAGCCCACCAGCGCGGGGAGAGCCGGGCTTTACACTCCCAGCCCCGCGCCCACCGCCCATGTCGGCATCAGAACTGCAGTCTGCAGCAGCGATGGGTTGCCACAAGTAGGAAAGGCTAAGGGACACGAAAAAGTTGTCTTCGTTTTGCGCGCCGCTTAGAGCTTAACTGCTCCCCAATGTCAGCCAGCCAAAGGAAGCCAAATACAAATTAACAAAGTATTTTTAGAACAATCAGACTGAGAAAAGAAGTTCCTAACACTCCGTAGGCACGTGTCGCTGCACAGCCTTTCATCTCATCAGATTCCTTCATTAACTATTACTTTGGAGTCCAAAAAGCTGAATGCAATTAGCAATCCAGAAAAGAAGGAAACACCCTGCTGCACGAGAAAGTAAAATTCTTCAGAGATTGTATTACACCACCACAGAATTTTAACAATATTGCTCTACAGTTTGGTCTTGCCTGTTTGGACAGGCCAAAGCCATATTATTCTGTTCTTAAATACAAAGTACAGACAAAACGAAGTTATATTACAGCCATGGTGGTCCACAACCCTCCTTCTTCCGCTGACATTATGCAAATTGGAGACTACTGTGCAGAGGCATACTGAATCTCATTAAATCTAGAAACATAATATCGGAAGGTCAGTCATCGCTTTAAGATGAATGTAACTCAAAGCTGAGTTTAAGGACCTAGTAAGGTACAGAACAGCTGGGGTTTTTCTCCCTCGTAGACCTCTCCAGTGGTACTTCTGTCCCCCTCCATCAGCGACATTAACCTCAAAGTTGCTTGTGCTGCTATTCACACCACAGCTTTACCCTCTGTTCTCACCCTCCACCACGGGCCTTTCCCCTTGCCCTGCTCCCACTCTCTCCGTGCATCCTGCAAGCTGTCCTCCTTGCTCACCTGAGGCTTCATAGGGCTCCACAACCTCCAGCACAGGTCTCTGTTCTGCTCATGTCTTACCTGTAGCAGCCTCACCTACCAACACTAAGCCAGCTAACATTCAAACCTGTACGCTAAAACAGCTTGAGATCTTTCTTTCCAAATTACTCTGTCCTGACATTCCTTAGTTGCTGTTTTAGCCATGTCCATCTTGATCTCACAGGCAAACATATGTGTCCCTCCTGGTAACAGAACTGCCCTTTCACAGCCACAACTGACATTCATCATTGCCACACTACGCAATCCTCCGTCTAATAATCGGACATCTTGACACCTCTCCCTGTGTCAAATTTACTCTAAATAGATACAATTCTGACACTTCTTCCCAGAGCTGTTATAAGTGTCCCCTTTCCACCCATTTAGCTGTAAGCTTTCAAATTCACGCATCTCACATGGCCTTGCCAAACCTGACTGTACTTGTGTATCTTCAGAAAAATTGTTCCATATATTTACCCAGACTTTTGTTTTAATTGCTGTTACGGATGCCAAAAGCAATCAATCAAATTACTATTTAACAGCTAAATTACCATGGCTGACCTCGCACATACTCCCAGCTGCAAATGTGAAGTAAAATACAAGCCAAAATTCTCTTTACAGACAAGTCTAGCTTTGGATCTCCGAATAAAGGACTGCCTAAGAGCAACTCACCTATGATCACGCAGAAATGAAGCCATACTCTCTTGACTAAAGTGAGCTTATGACATACATCCGCTGGCGATTTCCAAGGTTCAGCATCTCCACAGAGAGGATCCAGCCATGATTGTTAATATAAAAGACTGAAGACAACAAGTCAAACATAACCTTCACCAACTGCTTCTGAAAAAGGAAGCGCCCAAACGTGCTTGGGTCAACAGCCCTCCTCACTAGTGGGAAGTGATGGAGTAAGAGACCATTCCAAATAGGATACAAGACCAGACAGCACTTGTTCACACTTGTAGGTCACCACACTGCTTTTCTTTTTTTCCAATGTCAGGAAGTATTTGGCATAAAGCCAATGAGATGAGAATGCACAAGTCAGAGGAGTGAATATACTTCCCACAAATAACCTTTTACGGAAACTGTTCCTACAAAAGGGGGAAAAAGCATTGTCAAAGGCACAAGGAACTAAATTTTGGATGCCCTGGATAGCTACTGTCATCGCCCAGTCAGCATAGATGAGAATACTGATGAAACAGCCCAACAGTCAGCATGAAAAGGTTTCCGTGTCCTTATTGCTGCTCAGTGGAAATGGAAAGCCAGACTGGTCAGCAAGGCCAGATCCACCTCCACAGGAACCTGTTGAGTTTTCACCTATCTCCTGGCCACAAGATAGATTCTTCTGAGTTTCATGCTGCAAAACTTTCCACTCAAAGAAGAACAGCAACAGAAAACAACCTCAGGTTCTCACCAGTGTGGATCTAACTCTAAGCCCTCTGAAGTTTGCAGGAACACGGTTGCAGAGATAAAGCAGTAGCTGCCATGTCTGCCTATGAGCATTCAATTAGGCCAGGAATCATCCTAGCTTCAGCTGGACTAGACGCTAAGGAAACCACAATAAAATGGTCTGAGGCATCCAAAATTATTCTCAGAAAATAGGCCAGACCAGGCACGAAAACATCTGGGCTTGGCTTGAATCATGAACCACATGAGCAAGACACCCCACTGCTGCCTCCGGGCAGCCGAGCGAAGGAATGCGGAGCTGCACAAAGGTAGGCAGCAGGAGTCTCCTACACTTTCTGTATCCTCCTCCAGCAAACATGTGCAACAGCCCATTTATTCTGAAGCTTCTCCTACAGCCCAGTCCCGTAGGATTTTTAAGGATGGCGTTTCTGGAGTGTCAGGCAACGCTTACACAAGCACAGCTGGTCAGCCAGCCGGCTCCAGGCACGTACTCCCTCCTCTGTGGCAAGAAAAAGGCAAAAAGGGTTAAATGATTACAATCCTAGTATATATCAACATGCATGTCCAACTGGCTAGGACTGTACACGCTCCAAGTATCTCTTACTCTGTTACACCAACAGGCACCAGTGCCCTCCCACCCACCCAAAACACAGAGCCAAACCATCGTTTCAATAAAGTAGACAAACTGTGAGGTGGCCAAGTTTATCCCAATTCCAAGCAGCAAACAGACAAGACTTCAGATAGCAGAAAAGCTGAACAGCTTGGCTCCTCTGCAATTTAGACGAGTCAGTGTCAGCACTATTAACTTTTAGCTTTATAGTATTAAACAAGACGAGTGAACTGAGCATTCTTACAAGAACTGCTCATCGAGGTCAAAAAACCCTGAGGGACAACTATGCCACATGAGAAGAGACAGGCAGTGGGGGAAGCAGGCCACTGACCAGAAACTGCAATTTCCTAGTCTCAACAATGGAAAAAGAGAAAAACCAAAAAGATTAAGGAGGAAATAAGCGGAACTGCAGTGATCACTTAAAAATAAACTGCTCATACATTTTTAGAAATAAGCATGACAGGAGGAACAGGTCAGGAAGAGACACAGGACACAGCATATTTATGTATTTAATACAACATAATACGGAAAATGGATAGACTATTATATATATAACCTATAGAGTCGTACAGGAAATTGCATTCCGGGCCACCATATATACTCCTAACAAGAATTTCAGCAGTTTTACTTCAGAGTGGATTTAGCCTGGTCCCTTTACTGGAAGTTGCCACTACCACATGTGGCTCAAAGCTGTCCAGGAGAGGCCGAGACCTTTACGCCCACATTTTGGGATGGAGCACATTTGGTACACACCAGAAACAGCAGCTTAGTTTCCTCCAGAAGGAATCCAGCACGTACATGCCCAAACCACTCTGCAACTCGCAATAAATGGAGCTCATCAGGGGGATGAGCTTCAAAAACCACACTGGTGCTCCAAGACAAAACTCTGATGAGTTAAGAGCCATAAAGCCATCCGACCCTGGAAGCAGGTTTTAGTGACACCCCTTCACCCCAGCTCTGCACCCCCCAACATCCACAGGCAGCACTGAAGGTAAGCAGGCAGGACCCTTAGATGGGGAGGGGGAAGAAACGGCACTAAGAATTAACTTTTAACTGAGGAAAAAGGGGGGGATTTGCACACCCGAACAAAACCCCACTGCTATCCGAGTAAGTTAATGTTTAGTTTTACGTTAATACTTCTCAGCCTCTGCAGCTGTCTGCTCTTGCAGTTGGCACTGATCATTGCCAATCCGGGACTTATTTCTAGTGAAGACTGCATTGTTTTATTGGCTACTTAGGCAGCGCATGCACCATTAATGGAGTTTTTATCTCTCCATTTTCCTGTCAGTAGAGAACCAGCCAGTCTGACTCTGTTAACATTAAGAATGCTTATTTTTCCCTCATTCACTATCTCCAAGCCAAAACAACATCTGGAACTTCAGCTTGCCATACAAAGAAGAGAGACAGATTAAAACTGGAAAAAGCTACACGTCAGCTTCCAGAGCTTTATAGGTTTCTGCTTTTATCCAAATTTCCCACACATACGATCCAAAACAGCTCTACTGAGAGAAAAACCGAGTCTCTCATACAGACTCCCGAACACAATGTAAAGCCCTTTCCACTTCAAAATAACCTCAAAAAGGATTATCAGAAAAATAACAGGAACAAAACTGATACTCAAGTTTAGAATAAGAATTTACCATAGCTCTTTAAACAAAACAAAGGTGACATACCAGTGACCTAGAAAAGGAAATTAAACAAAGAAATATTACTGGTGTGTGTTACTTGATAAATTAATGGGAAAAAAACTGGCGCCATTTCAGCACACATAAACATCCCACTTTAACAGACAGCTGTCTCCAGTGTCGTTTAAGTATGCTTTTTGCTTAGATCACGTTCAATGAATCATGACAATCAATACAGAGACAAAACATAAAACCACACTGTAGACATGCACAGAAATCGAGCATGTACCAACTAGCACCAGCCTTTTCTGGAGAAAGATGTGCCAAATAAACACAGACTAGTTTTCCCAACAACATTTATTTAACTCTTAGTAGTTTATTAACAGAAGTCATGACTACTGGTTATTTTCTAACCAGCTATCACACTGGAGAGAATTACGAACTTCAGGCTTACCACCAAAGAAATACTCTCCCACTTGTCTGCCTGCCTTTCCCCCCCGCAGACGGCACACCTAGCCTTGACGCAGAGCTGGCTCCCAGCCCCACACACCGCTCCCCGCCACGGGCACGCGTTCAGCCCAACTGGGCGCTCCGGCAAAGCAGAGCCGGGCGATCGTGGCAGAGATGTTTTCCACCCGGCGCTCACTGGCAGCGCCCACCACCCGAGCCCGGGGCTCCCGGAGCGCGGTGCTGCCTACCGCTGCCGACCGGCTGCGAAACCCATCCTCGGTCCTCGCAGCAGTGGGCACGTTGCGCCGGCTCTGCCGCCCATCCCTCCCCACGGTGCCAGACCTTTCCGACAGCCAGGCTGCTGTGTGCTAAGCAATGAATGCTGTCAGAGAAGGAATTTTCACTTCTGTAACACACAGCCCCCCCCAGACAAATTATACGGTTTATAGTCCTAGGCCACAGGAAGCTGCCTTGCTGCTGAAGAGCTGCCAAACACACTATTTTTTTCAGCTGACAATCACATAACATGAATTTGAATGACCAAAGCAGAATAAAGTGTATGTTTTCAGGAACAAACAAAATGTATGTCACAGGTTTCTAAAGCAGCAGTTTTAACATCACACAGAGTAGAAGCCAATTAAAATAGTTGCTGTTGAACAGAATCCATCATGCTGTAAGTGGAAGGACAGAGTGCCAACCACTACATTGTACAACCCGTTTAACAAAGTCTCACAGCAATGACGATCAGCTTCAACAGACATCTCATGCCAACTTCAGCCAACTTTGGGGAAGCAACAGCAGCATACGCTCAAATGGTGATTTGCTACTGAATACATACAAAAAACCTTGACGTAACACTTCAGGAATTACTACTGTTTTAGCAGATTTTTGCTCTGCACCCAGCTGTTGCCTATTCCCAAAGCACCTACTAACTTATTAGCTATTTCCTTTATGAAAAGAAGGATTAACTGAAAGCAATAGCACTCAGAAGCACTGACATCGCAACGGCTTCCCTGCACACCCAACTAACGAAAGGACTCTGCCATCACCCAGTGCCCCCTGCCACCGCAGGTCCCCAGCCCACATGGCAGGCAGCCTGGCACCCCAAATACAGCCAGGCACCGGGAGCAAACAAGCACATGAGAGCTGAATAAATGAATTCGCTATCAATGCTTTTAATACATTGTTTTTCTATGTCAGTTGGCTGAATAAACACAGAAATTACTAAAACATCTCCAAGACTCCCAGAATTGACTGAATAATACAAACTTACTTGACAATTTGAGCTCGTAAAAATAAAAGTCATCCCTACTGATTTGTGCAACAGTCATTTGCCTTTTGTTTGTGTGACATTCACCATGGACATGGATAAGACTGCATTTATTTGTACTACAGCTTTGGGCTCGAACTGTCATACTGTTGTCTCATGGAAGGGACTTCCTTCTTGTCCCGCTCCCAATTTTCAGAAAAGATCATCTAATATCCCTCATGGATTCCCAGAGCAAAGATGATCAAGACCAGGGCTAGCAAAGTTTGAAACTAACAAACCAACCAACCACTCCTGCATGATGTTGTTTGCTGGTCAGGTTTGTTTTTCATGAAGAGCCATTTATACAATCAAACAAAATCTCTCCGCTTAGAATTTTCCTGAATTAGAAGAGTGATGCAGCATTTTCTTAATACCTAGCTCACAACAATGCAGTCAACTGAAGTTTAGCTACCTACAAAAGTTATATGGCATAAATCATTTAACTAAGAAAAGCACTTTGATTTCTCCTCTTTTTCTCTTCCCTTGCTAACACCATGATCATTTTCACTTGCTCCAAGTCCTCCAAAGCAATCATTTTCACTCTGTTTTCTGGAGCCTCCCCTATCCTTTGCCTTCGCATCTGCGTTCCCGTTCATGCACTCTCCTTTTGGCCACCGTCTCTTCCGGTTATCTTCTGCTCCAGAGGAACTTCACATATACGACATAGCGGATAACTTTCAGACATTGTCACCTTGCTTACAAAAGGATTAGATTGAACTTGTGCTAATGTCAAAGAAAGAAGTCAAGGGAGGCAATAACAAACAGTGCATGAAATACTTCCTCCTTCAGCCGTGTAGCTGACAGGAATGTGGAGCCTCATGCAGGCTCCTCAGCAGCAGAAGGCTAAGAGAGGCGACTGCCTGCCTCTTCCACCCTCACGCTTTTGTTGTTTGTGGGGTTTTTTTCTGTTTTGGGTTTTTTTGTGTTTTTTTTTTTTTTTTTTTTTTTTTTTTTTTTTNCTTTTATAACTGAATGCAGTGCATGATCTCAAACTGCTTTTTTCTAGCTGGGATCAACACCTTTTTTGTTCCCTTTTTTCCTGTCAGGTTCTGAAGGTGCAGCCAGGGTGCCAGTCAGCTGTGATCTTTCGCAATGACACTAAACGTTCAACACGACAGCATCCGCGTTTTGGTGAAGACAAGTGTTGCTGGACACAAGTTAACACTGATCCACAGATATAAAAACACTGCTGCAAGAAACATAACTACTAACAAGAGATCTTTAAATAACAGCCTGTGTAAGAGATGTCTTCTTACCTGCAGCTGTTTCAAGGGCCTTGCATTTCTGGAGCTGTAACTGTACATTACCTTCCAGATCTCCTCAAGCAGCAATTCAACTGTACTTCTCACTGCTGCACTCATCAGTCTGTTGTCTTTTCTTTAAAGCCCTGCAACTGTTACACCTCTGTATGACCAGAGGTAGACAATCTCACATTAGCACCACATGCAAGCCAGAGAGTGTATGGCAGTTCTTGTCTACAAACTGCTGGGCACGTGAATTCTGAGCAAAGGCTCTGCTCCACGGGCTGTGTTTGACCATACTGACGCAGCCTGAGCTCCTCTGTCACCAGCTGGGGAGGAAAGGGAAAGAGGTGTTTGAACAGCTCTGTCATCGCCCCTGCAAAAGCCTGCGCTGCCATCACACCACAACACAGGCACCAGCCGCAACGCCAGCTCAGTGCAGGCAGACCGAGCCACGGGACAAAGCCCAAAAACACTGAGGTTCCCACAAGCAGGACTGCAATAAAAAAAAAAAAAAATCAAACAGCTTCAAAATAATTTTGTGGTAAACTTGCTAGGGGCAGGGTTGCCAAACTAGCAATTCTGGGGAGGGCTGTACAAGCTAGGGATCTTTGCAGGTCTGCACTGCTCCCCAGGAGAAAACAATCCCTGGCCACCTGAAAATCCAGCCAGTCTGCGCGAGCTGCTTCAGGCAAGTAACGCTGCCCAGAATTACTTTAGCACTATACAGCGTATTTCCATCCTTCCTAGACTGCTCCAGTTCTCTGCACCACAGCTCTGGGGGCTGTGTTATGCCACACGGCATTAGAGAAATTTCTCTAATAGAAGGGTGAAGGTTTCTTTGGACCACCCACACGCGCTTTAAAACTTCACTCTATCTTCATCCCCTTCCTCCTGTCTCCTCCCTCAAATTCAAAATCTTGTTTATGGAAATGCATAAAATGACAGTGACATTATTTCAAGCATTTCATACCCCCAACCGTTCTCGGCTCACGCTGGATAATGAATACCCAACACCCCCAAACACAGCCCACACTTCCCCTTCTGCCACAGCCACTTGAACAGGGAATTCTGTACTCAGGATGGATGCATGGGATGGAAGTTTCTTTGGACTAGTACCAGGAGAAAAATAGCAATAGAAAGGCAAAATAAACCCTACTCAGTAATTGTGTGAGCATAATGATTCAAAGAAAAGCTAAGCAAAATTCAAGGTTTAAAAAAAAAAACCAACCACAAAAAAAACCCCACCACACCCCTACACCATTTGGTATTTTACCCGGTTTTCTGAAATTTTCCAAACAGCATTTTACATTTGCATAGCTGGAATATTCATTTCAGGTTTTGGTATGTATTTAAATACTTCCAAGTTGATCAAAGTGATTTAAATTACCAAGTTGAGTCACAATTTAAATAACCAATTTTATATCTGATTTTGCACTTATCTTTGTTCTTTTCTAAGGAAAGGTTAATTATTTTCCAACACAAATGAACATATTGTTAAGACTAACTAAATATGGACTTTAAAGACCATTTCCCCAGGAAAAAGGCAGTGTCATTAAGAATAACAGGGCATGGAAGGGAAGAAGGTGACTTGACTGTTATTGAGTATGCTGTGCTGGCTTGCAGTAATGGGGAAGGACAGTCCCCAAAGTTACTGCTGCAAATCTTTGCTTACCCCAACCAAGAATTCACGCAGAGATGCAAACAGCTCATGGAGTAATAGACAGTGCGAGACAAACAGAGCAGGCATGCTGTGAGGGAAGCATACAGCACGGGAAGGAGGGGGGCACAAACGGCAGCCCACATGCCAGGGCAGCGTAAGTCACAGCTGTTTAGGAAGCTCTGCTTTACACTGCATTCGGTGTATTTCCTCAACCAAGCCTTAACCAAAGCAGCTCCACGCTTCTACTTTAATACCCAAGAACCCAAGTTCCTAGTTTTTATACTTCACGTTTTACTGTAATAAAAAGCAATACATTTATTTTGATTATTCACTGTCTTACAAATAGAGTATTTCAAAACTTTACTTTTAATTGGAAAAGCTTGACTGTACTAATTACACAAGAAAAATTAACAAAACATTTTGCTAATAAAGCCCTAATGAAGGACGCCGTACCTGCATTACTGAACTAAATTAACCAAAACCAGCCAGCTGACCTTGATGTCTGGGAGACCCAGGGGCATGTGGGGGGATAAGATCGTGTTGTTTCTCAGTTCACAGATCAGATGGACACACGCTTTTCTGCTTTCGGAGGCCGCACCTGACCTCCCAGCTCCGCACCACGACCAGCGGGGCGCAGGTGGAAGTGCCACCCTCCTGGCCAGGAGGCAGGACCAGTGCCACAGCCTGCTGGCCACCATCCCTGGCTGCGGGTGCTCGACCGCCCGCCCGCCCATCCCCTTGGGCGGCAAGCACCCACCAGCCTGCGTACCAACTGGAAGTGACAGATTTAAAGAACTTTTTAGGAATCTCTGAAATGTCTTGAATTGGGAGGGAGTGTTTAATCACCTTTAAATCACCTTCATTATGCAGCTGGGGCGAGCATTTAATAAACTTTATTTAGCATTTACTGTGTTTTTATGAAAAACAACAAGCAAACAAAAATATAAATTAAATTAAACCCCAAACAGTTCAACCATTTAGGTTAATTTTAACTTTTATACTTCAAACACACAACACCAAAGGGGAAGTCTATTTCTTCAGGACCTCAGCCCCAGTATCGCTTCAGGGGCCGGTCAGCTCAGGGATTAAAATCTCATTATTTCCTCTTATTCTTCCACAGAGGTCTAAGTTTTAGCTTTCTAGATTTTAACTCAATTCAGAATAAAATCAAATGCTGTATTTTTTTTTTGCATGCTTTACATGGAAAATCTTTACTCCATTCATTTATTTTATTTAAAGATTTTCAATTACTTGCAACAGAGAAAACATGTTTTTGCGGGTTTATTTGTTTTATAAGTGGCCTTTCAAGATCAGAGAATCATCAGAATCTCCTTTTAACATTTACATACTTTAATATATCCTCGGTGTCTCAAGAAACTGATCAAACACTATGTCAGAAAACCCACTGTACTTTTTTCCTTACTATGTGAGAAAACCCACTTTAATACTAAGCTATAACTCATGGTTAGCCATACAACCCTGATTTCTTTCCTTTGGTGTTGGTTTGCTTCTTGACACAGTAGCTACTGTAGCCTTCTTGACCAATAATTATTACCAAAAAGAAGATAACATATTAAGCGTACTTTTTTCATCAGTTGTTAGAACCAAAGATGATTGCATATTGGCTGTAATCCTAGGAACGATTTAGCTGAAAACTGTAAGCTGCACTGAGTTGTCAGCTAACACATTGAACAGGTATCTTTTTCATGCAATTGTGATATGCAAATTGAGAATGACAAATCAGACATTTTTGACCTGTCCAACATTCATATTTTAATTAATATACCATTACAAACTGAATCTGGGACATTCTTTGCCCTCCTGGGATGTTCAGCAGTGCTGACGCAGCAGACACAAGCCACCCTAAGGCACTTCCACGGCTCTGTGCAGAGCCACCGGGAGCACAACACAAAGGCCAAGCAAACCTTCAATGTAAAGCTAAGACAAACACTAAACTAAAAATGAACTGTTATTTATGCACTTGTTACAGGAAGGCTATAACTCCAAAAGATGAGCAAGAGAGAAAGTGGAAGAACTGTTCAAAGCACTTTCAAGAGCCAAGGATAAGCAGGCACATTTTCGGTACACTACATGTCTATGCACCAGCTTTTAGAACTTTGGTGTGTTCATTTTCAGAAGAATCCCTCACTTCACATACAACCAAACACACCCGTGGGACTGAAACAAGATCAATCCTCTCAAAAAAAGCCTTAACATTTTTGGAAGAATATTTCAAAACTTCAAGGAAAAAAATTACATTTCATTTCCTGTCACACTATTGGCACACCAAACCCTCAGAGATTTCATTTTACAGCTAATTGTTCACTTCTGTTTGCAGATTTGTTTGGGGGTTTTTTTGTTTTTTTCTTCATGCTCACATTGGTCAGCATTTTAGAAAGAAACCTATTCTATGCATGCTTAACCGCCATGCAAGAATTCAGCAGATGCTCACCAAGCCCTACTCCCTTGAGGGACCTTGAAGTTCAGCCTGCAGAGGGTCACTGTCAGCACAACCCACACGAGGGGGACAGCAAGGCCCCCAGCCTCCGCACCCTGCAGAGCGGTTCTCTCACACCGCCCACCAACAAAAAGCTGTCAAAAACCACAGTCCTCACCCTGCCAGATGTTACCTGTGCTACTAGGAACTCTTCAAGTAAGACAAGCCTGAGTCAAATGTGCAACCCGGTGCCATCACATTTCTTCCAACTTGACCTCGGTAAGAACCTTCCCATGGTGCCACGGCACTATGGCATAGCAGTGAGTGCATCAACTAGGACACAGAAACTGCAGGGTAAACAGCAAGACACATGTGCTGGTTTGCGGTAAAACAGGACCAATTTTGTTCAGTAACTTTG
>RSEF01000007.1:40939236-41046326 GCA_003993805.1 Himantopus leucocephalus | reverse complement strand
AAAGGTCCCTTCCAACCTCAACAATTCTATGATTCTATGTCATATAATGCCTGCAAAAGATGTGTGTAGCACCGAGAATTTCAGTTAACTGTCCAGCCTAGAAACTGAAGATCGTAGCTGTGTTTATATAACTTTTAAAAAATTGTATATTGCTTAAGACATCTTAACAAAAATTAGAAATCTGCGATTTTCCTAAATTTTAGTGTTGTTCCTTTAGCCTTGCTGTCCCATACACAGCTATGGGATAGGCATGGTCTGGCTTGTGTACCACCTCCACGTAGTCTGTTCTTCTGCGGAGGAGGTGGGAACAGCTGAAGAAATGCCCCTCCGTGCCGTTCATTACTGCCAGCGGCCCGGCGCCGACCTCGAGCGGCCAGTTCTGCCTCCCGCTGCGGCCAAGTCCTTGGGCTGTCCGAGCCGCTGAGCGCCACGGGGACCTGCGGTGCTGACTCGGAAATGCAAAGCTGGGCAGTGTGTGTCTGAGAGCGCGCGCTTGAAGAATGTAAAATGGTACCAGTGATACGTAGTATGTGTTGTCTCTAAATGACTTTGTACGAAACCCTTTCCATTTATCAGATTTACTTTTTTCCCAGATTGGCATTGAAGTCCCCAGAGTTCAGTTTGGTGTCTGAGATGTCAGCTTTGAACTGAAGCTGTCAGATGGCAAACAAAGGTGCGAAATTAAGACAGGGACAAACAATCA
Organism: Himantopus leucocephalus; assembly: GCA_003993805.1. Lineage (NCBI taxonomy): Eukaryota > Metazoa > Chordata > Aves > Charadriiformes > Recurvirostridae > Himantopus > Himantopus leucocephalus. The sequence continues at coordinate 41,045,623 of RSEF01000007.1, read as the reverse complement.
AACAACAACCAAACAAAACCCAACCCCAAAACAAACAAACAAAAAAATCCAGATACTTAGGAAATAGAACTGAGGAGAAAAAAAATGCAAAGTATCAAAAAAAAAGGGACTAGGTTGATTTCAGCAGAGTTTGTATGTTCCCTCTTCAGTTGCCAAGTATTTGTGTTACTGGCTAAAAAATTAGTGTTTTGCTGTGTGTATTTTATATGCACTTAGTGTAGAGTTATGTTTTTATTTCACTTATTCTTTGTGCTCTTGCGAAGCAGATTGAGAAGGGAAGAGAAAATTCCTTTTACGTACATGACCATATGTCTGATATTTTATCTATGCTTTCCTTCTGTAGCATTTAAAAATAGCTGCTATACTGTAATAATATTTATCTCTAACTTCTTTATTTGAAAACCATATACATTATACCAAACTGTTCTGAAAAAAAAATATATTTTCTGCATGTCTACCCTACTAACCTAATTCCTTTCCAAGGCTATTAGTGGGCTGAAGCGAAGTATTTTTAGAAGTGCCGTGCACCACCTATGGGCTCCCTTTAGGTGTACAGGCGTCAACACTGGCAAGAGGCAGCGTAGCGACTAGGTAATGGCAGCAGCTTCTCAGCTTCTCCTTGGTGGTGCAGGGCTTGGCCACGCTGGGTTTTGAGCAGTGGGGTAGAATGCAGTAGACCATCAAAGCTGGAAGATCTGGTGACTTGCAAACTTTTCTTCTGTAAGGTGACAAAATTAGATGGTGAGGTCAGGAGGTGGTAGATGCTGAACTTTTACAAAAATAATTTAATAAGAATCAAGTTAATTTCTTAACTGGTTTAATTGTTCATGAAGCAGCTTTCTACTTACGCCCCACAGTCAGAGCAGCCTGTACGGCTCGGAAGTCCTGTACGCGTAAAGCAAGTTGAGTCAGCCAGGCGCGGGGGGTAGGGGTACCTCGGGCGTGCAATGGAGCGCACCTAAGGGTAAAGTATTTCTGTGTGCTTAGCGCTCCTTGCCTTTACCAGCACCGCGGAGTGATGTCACCTCATTGTCAGGAATTCAGTTGCCACCGAGTCTGAGGAATGGAGAGGTGAAGAGAGTAAAACTTGCTGTTCAGGTGGCCGGAGCGGTCTGGGGCCAGGGTGCACGGTGTCTGTCAAATAGCCTTCGTGTTCCTTCGTTGCAGGGGAGCGAAGCATTAGCGAATAGCCTAACAGGAATTGGTTAAAGAACACAAGTAAACTTCTGTCCAAGTTTACTCGGTGAAGAGGAAAGAATACACTCTGTAAAGAATTCATGCGGATTAACTAACGTTCAGAACTCAGCTTTCAATAATTAAAATTCATTCAGTTTTATACAGATTCTTTTGAATTCAATACCAGTTTCGGTACAACTTTCCTCAAGAATTTTGAACAACAGCAGTATTTTTAAAGGTTGTATCAAAATAGTTACAAGGTTCAGTTTGCAAGCAAAAAGCCAGTAAAGTTGCACAGAATTTACTTTGTCACGTGGTTACAATCCCCAGAATATGCCAAAGAAACATTCTGGAGTTAATGCCTTAGTTAGATTCAGTGGTAGTGTACTAGAAGTGAGAAATATTTTTAACTTTTTATTTAAATCGAATGAACTTTGGCCCAAGAGTGTGCAGAGGTTGAGGGCTGGTGGTCCTGGCAGTGCGTCCGGCGCTGGAGTAGCCGGGTGGTAGTAGGGCAGGTCCTTTGCCGCAGAGTTCCAGGTGTCTCTGGATGCTTCTGCTTTGCATGGAGCTCTCTGGCTATGTGCCGCATTCGCTTGGTCTGTTCTTCTGCAGAGAAAGTTGTAACAGCTGAAGAAATACCCATCTGTAGCCGTCTATTGCCTCCTGTTAGCAGAGGGCTGTGAGCTTCTTCCCTGAAAGGCCTCAGCAGGTTCTGCCATGCACAAGCTGCATTTGGTTAAATCCCAGTTTAAACTGTACCACTAAAGGTACTTCAAACGCATCCACCTGACTTTGCGCTCAGGTGGAAGGACGGAACTCACACGGCCGCAGTAGCTGAGTTGTGGGGAAGATAGCTGCTGGGTGCTGCAGGGCGAGTTCCTCGGCGCTCCCAGTTAAACCCACAGGACACCATTCAATGGAACTAGTTGCTTACCCTGTTTCAGCAGGAAGCTTGCTTTTGTTTACCTGCTTATTTAGTGCTTCTGACATTGGACTTGTGTTCAGGTACCGCTCAGTGATTTTGTCTTTGGCTAAACTTCAGATATTTGTGCTTCTGGGCTTGGGAAGATGGTCCTTCAGGAAAGAGGAAATACCTGTGAAGGCTGCGGCGCGTGCGGCTTTGCTGGAGTCTGTGTGGGGGCACCCTCTCCCCACCAGCCCCTCCGAAACACAGCGGAACACAAAGAAACTTCAGAAGGTCGATGAGCCTGCGAAGTCTCAGTCTGGAGTTCCGCTCTCACCTGGAGTTTCTGTACACCAAATTTCAGCCTATTTAACTGGTCCACTTTACGTACATTCTAAAGAACTAAACAGCGTGGCACCCCAAGGGACGCTGAAACTGTGGACTGAGGGAAAGAATAGCCAATACGTAGAAAAAATTCTATTACTACCTAGATGTGAAGTTGGCTTTCAGATACTTGAAGCCTACATTTGAATTCTCCTTTTTCTCTAGAGTTGATTGTAACTGTAGTTGAGTTTGTACGAGCATGCAAGTTTAGCACTCTTCTATACACAAATAATTTGTTTCCAAAAAAGGCTCCTAAATGATTGTTTGTATTTTAGAAAATAAGTATCTGGTGTTGTTCATGTTGCTGTGCTAAAGTTTTTTGTGATTGGTAGCTGTGTTAGGAGTAAAAAAATAATACTAATTTAGAAATAGGTACCTCTTACACAAAATCAGTGCTTTATGCTGATATTCAGCTGTCACAAAGTCTGATGGACTTGCCTAATTTTACTTTAAATAGCTTTTGGTTTGGAGAATAGCAGCTTATAGTCATTGCAAAAATAATTTAATATTCAAAGTTTGATAATTCGTATGTGGAGTAAGAAAATACTTATTTTTATGCAAAAATGTATCTGATAATACATGGATGAATTTTACGTTTGTCTGCAAAGGCAGTTGTGCTGTGCATCAATACTATATCAACACGTGAGGGAATATTGCTTTGTGCAAGAAACAAAAAGGTTACAGTAGTTTGATATAAAATAGTTATTGTAAAGATACAAGAGAAGTCAGGGTTTACACTGATCTTAAATACTTGCTCGATCTTGTGAAATAGTTGTTTCTTAAGGCATCTCTTTAACCGTGACACTGTAAAATCTGTTCCCTGTTTACACGTAGAGATGCCCGTGCTTTGGTATGTCCCATGAGTTCACTTCTCATCACATGCAAAGGATCAGAATTCTCTCTGGAAAACTGGAAAATGAAAGGACAGTAAAAATTGTAGGTCTGTTTCTGTTCATTTCTTTTCAAACCAATACCTGCGGAAGCGAAATGCTGTGGAACTGCGGTTCCCGAATGTCCTTTGGCAGCGCCACGCGCAGCGAATGTCCCGTCTGCGAGGTGGCTTGTGTCCCGCTGGCCGCGCGCGTTCGAGTGGCAGTGTTTGCTCCGGACTCGATCGTGTGTGTCCTCACACCTTGCGTAGGAAGTGCCTGTCACAAGTCGTGCTCTTACCTGTCCTGTCGCAGATAGGTTACGCTGCTTGATAACCAGTAGGTTACAGGGAATTCCCAGGGATGAATACAAAATTGAAATCAATAACCAGTGGTTTCACTGTCAGGTGTAAGGTGCTGCAGAGTGTCATTCACATGGGCTATTGAAACTTTATCTCATGGGGGGGGGTTGTACAATTTTGTATGCTTTGGTTGAAAAAATAAAAATTAAATCCAAACTAGCCACGTGGTTCTTTTTTGTGATAATTTTTTTTCTTTCTGCAGCTCTACTGAGAAGTCATTTCCTTGGAGATCATCAGGTATTATCTTTTATGTGTACATTTTGCTTTAAGCCCCAAAAACTTTATTTTCTTGGCATTCGTTGCTTGTTTGGAAGTGAACTGCACATTAGCAGCAATGCTACGTATCTTTTTTGAGTACCTTTTCTAAAGTATACGATGAATACCCTCCGTGTCAAACACGGAGACGTGTGTGTTGCTCTGGTGCTGTAAAAGGTTGGTTTGGTTTAGAGGTAGTTGCAGCTACTTTGCTTGCACCTTTTTGTGCCTTGGAATTTTTGTGTGAGACATGACCGTAACAGAAGTCTTGTGTCTTGGGTCTCCTTTGTGATTCATTCAGAAATACTTCTACCTTGGCAGGTAAGGATCATGAAAAAATGTGGTACATTTTAAGCTTGAAAACCAATTTTCTTCTTACAGATATTCTTACTTAAGTGAGAAAACCTCCCACAAGCGAAGGATTTTGAGAGCGCTTTTTCTATGTTTGTATCTCAGGATAGCTTGAACTTTATTTCCAAAACAAGCAACGTTTGTCTTGTAGTACTTCTGCATCTACTCTGGAGTACGTTAGGTGGAATGGATGGGACTGTATATTAAAAGTAACGTTCCAAGTGTCTGATGAAATAATCCAATCTGTCCTTCCCAGATCAGAGCATTTAACTAGTTAGGGGTTTTGCATCAGTTAAAATACTCAATATTGAAGAGTCAGTCTTCTGAACAGCTGTCGTCTCTTTAGAGTGATGAAGTGTGTGTGCAGAAGCCAACGTGTCGAAACCACGCAGCAGCACCAGAGGTGGGACCGTGACTCCCTGCGAGTTGCTGTGTGCACTGGATTGTGTTGCTCTGATTCAGTCGTGTACTCTTGACAAAGTGTCACATTGAGCAAAACTGGTGTAATGTAATCAGAATGCAATTAGAATTTTCGGTGGCTTGGTAAAAGTTCTATTAACCAAGTTCTGCACAGTGCTAAGGTCGTATCTTTACACAGGGATGCACGCAGTTTTAAGAGCTATCCTGTTTCTGCTGTACAGAGAATCACACACCAGTCATCTGCTCGTTCATTCAAGCGTATTTATAATTATGATTGTGACTATTTTAGGTAAATAAGTCTCTCAAACGATCTACTTTCCCTTCCCCTTCCTGTTTTTTGTTTTATTTCGAGACTAAGCTGTTAAGCTTGTTTATAATTGTATTTACATGGTTTCAGTTGCCACCGTGGTATTGCCTCAGCGGAGGTGAGGCACACGTTAGTTAGCTTTTTCCTTTCTTTGCAGTCTGGTATTCTCAACAGCCTGCTTGTCTTGGCATTTAAATTCTGGTAGTCATGGTGGTGCTTTTCAGGTATTCTTTTAACAATGTTTTTAAACAGAAGTCAAATTTGATTTTTCAAGTAATTGAGAAATTAGTTTTACGTATTCTTTCAATGTGAAATTATTTTTGTGGGTTTTTTGTTGTTTAAAGTATCGTTTCCCCTGGTTCTATAATGTCCCAGTGACAGTTCACAACTGGTAGAGAGACCTTCTGACAAATCTCGGGCATTGTTTTACTGATTTATGTCGTCCAATTGCATTCCATTTCTTTATTTCCTCCTCAGTTTTTCCTGTAACTTATTCTTTGTCTGTTGTTTGTTTTTCTCCTTGACTTTCCATTAGTTCCTCTCTTTCTTTTTTACATCTCTCCAGTTTGTATCTTTATTTTATACTTTAATTCTCTCCTCCCATTTGTGTGTTTCTTTTCTTTAGAAATTTCCCGTGCGCATCCCTAAGAAGTCACTTAACGTATGGCAAAAAATCATATTTCTATTTAAATACTCCATGCGTTAATGCAAATCTAGATGTATGTTTCTCGCATCTCTGTGTATCTAAAGTAAGGCTTTTCTGGAGGAATTGCTTGGAATGAGCATGTTTGAAAAAATATTTTTTTTGCTTAGAATTTTCTGATATACATTTCATTTAACGTTTACATTTATGTTGTGATTATAGCATGATTGTAGGTTTTACTTACAGATTCACTCTTGAGCTTCATTTTAAAGAAGTGTCACTAGGTGATGCTTTACCAACTGCGATCTGAAAAATACTGAAGTTAAAGGTGAATGAACACCCTCCCTTAAATCACCTTTTTTCCTGACTGCAAATAGTAGTTTGTATCAAAACATCAGCAGATGATGTGGTAAGATGTGACCGTAGCTCAAATTGCTTTATGCATCAGTAGAATTATACAGAATTTTTAACAGAAATATAAAATGATGTTGTTTTGCAGATGCTTATAAATAGAATATTAGATCAGCAGCCATTTATAAAAAGACTATTATTTTATTCAGGGCACTCTCCTCATGATTTATAGTAGCAGAGAAAGATAGAAAGACAACAATCCGTTTTATTGTGCATTCTTGCCTTTGTTAGAGAGCCTAAACAGTCTCTATTTTTTAGCACTGTGAAAGCATTTGCTTGGTGGCAGATGTGTGAGACGAGTGAGGTTTTGGTTCAGACCTCTGTCTTAGCAACATCTGTCCGGCACTGCACAATTGAACTTTAGTCTTCCTGCGTGCGTCTCCCAAAATTGATTATTTGTCAGTTTGACATTGATTTAGTATCATGTAATATCAAGTAACTAAAATAACAGGGCCTTGTATTAAACAAAGAAGGCTGAAGATTAAAATATTGAAGTTAAATATAATTAGAGAGTAATTTAAATGTCCCAGTCCCCACAAGTCTTTTATTCTAAAGAACATACCCACTGGTGTCTGTTGCGATCTGGTACCGAGTTAGTGTAACAGGAGCTGTGAAAGTGAGTGATTTCAGTGTTGGTTCTCTGTATGGTTTCTAGGGAGGAGGAGGATGAAGTTTCTGGCAGTGTAATGACACTTTCGTGTTTTGCCTCTGTCTGTAACATGCTGATATTCACTTTCAAAGAGCACTTAGCAGTCTTCACTGTCCACAACTCGCAACTTCTGTCATGAAGTGGTCGCAGGAGTTTTTCTAGACTGGTGCTTCTTGGCATGTTTCTTTTGGCTTCCACTCGAGGCTCATTCATACATTTCTTCAGCAAGAACTTGGGTATCTGCTGTTACCTTTAAACGTAACCCACGTTTCCTACTGCATCTCTGACGCCTCTTCTTCATCAGTGTGTAACATGTTGGCAATGGAATGCTTAATGTTTCTGTCAAAATAGTTTTGATTCAGTTTTTCTTGTTGTTTCGTGTCCTCATCTTTGTCTTTTTTTTCCAGACTATGTTTAACTTTTTCCTTTCTTCATAGTAGTGTTGTGAAGTCTCCTTCACTTTCTCTTAGGTATGATGACGCTACCCTTTGCTGGCTGTAAAGTTCAGCTAATATTCTTAGAACTGAAGTTAGCCCAAGAGTTGTTAGAAAATAAACATTTGGATAGTAGTATATGGAGTAAAAAATGTATAAAATTCGCAGTAACTTCTGTTGATGGTACACAAACAAGGATGAAATTCAACTCAGCCTTTTACTTACGAAGCTCTTGAGACAATAGGACCTTAAGACGAGCGATAGCTACCCTCTGTGCATTACAGCACACTTGCACAATGTTTCTACTCTGCAAAGTATACTTACTAGGGAATCAATTACATTTTTCATTAAAATAGGTTGGAACGTACATTTGAAAAATTAGAATTGTAGAACTACCTCAAAACTAGAGGAAGCAAGATTCTCAGCCGTTGGTATTAATGTTCTTTTCATTTAGTTGGGTGGATGATACCCGTCTACCAGTAGACTGTTTATGTTGGAAATAAGTGTGTGTAAGAAAATTATTATTATTGAGTTTTCAGGAAACTTACATATGAAACATTGGATTTATCTAATTAATTTATTCTTTCAGATCCTCCAACCACCGGTGTAAACAAACCCCGAGTGTCAGAGAGTGTTCACACCAATGCCTATGACATTAGGACAGAACCAGAACAAGAGAACCTCTACTCACCAGAACAGACATCTCTCCATGAAAGTGAGGGTCTGTTGTGTGCATTTTAAATATTAGAATATCCTTCTGTATTGGCTGTATAAAAATGTAATACAATTGTTAATGCAACAAATAACAAAGATATAATATTTTAGTTTTGTGAAGTTGATCAATGCTTTTATTCTTATGCTGGCTTCATATCTGCAGGGTCTGTAGGTAACTCAAGAAGTTCAACACAAATGAATTCTTATTCTGACAGTGGTTACCAGGAAGTAAGCAGTTTCCATAACAGCCAAAACTTGAGTAAATCAGAAAGCAGACAGCAGCATTCCCTTATTGGAACCACTAATAACCATTTGGTGAGAAGCTCGCGAGCTGAAGGGCAGACATCAGTCCAGGTATGCTCAAAATAGTACACTTCATCTCTGTCTGTGCTGTCTGTAACACACTTTTAAAAGACAATAATTGTGGAGCTCGGACCTACCTTTGTATAGGCTGGAACGAATGCTGTTACGTTACGCTTTCATTTAACACCTTCACTGGTTAGAAAGCAGAAATGGCTTGCAGCAGACATAGACGTGTTTGCTGAAATGGGCATGCACGTGATCCGGTTCGTTCACTGCAGCTGAAATTAAGTAAAGCTTCTGGGGACTCCTGACTGCAGAGTATGCTGCTAATAGAATATCAAGAAAGTATCACTTGCTAAACGTTCAGCTGTGATATTGGGGAAAACCTCCTAGAATTCAGCCTGTATGTAAGCGTAGTGCTTAAAGGAAGATGGTATTTGAGTTCCTGTACCTTGTGCTGTTTCTGGCTTTTTTCCCCTCCTTTTTCATTAATCAGAATGAGAGTAAGAAAGTGATTGACAAAACTTTATTAGCTTATACTAGAACTCTTTGCATTACTGTTCCTGAATTTCCAAAGTGGTAGAGTAGTGAGGAAAGAAAGCATGGGTGCATATTAACATAGAAAGCCAAATAAGAATAAGGAACAGATATATTTTTTTTTAATGTTAAATTGGCAATTTGTATGTTAAGAAATACTGGTTAGGAAAAAAGTTATTTTATAGGAAAACTTGAAGGAATTACATTTAAGGTAAGGGCTACTCTTCAGCTGCTTTTATGTATGGTTAAATTGCGTGCATTTCTTGTTGACTGTCTTATGGGAGAAAAGTATCCACTACATGTCCCAGATGATAAAACTAATAAATGGTTTTGTTTTTAAACAGCCTTCAGTAAATATTGCTACCAACCGAGTCATGAGACGTGTCAGTTCAGTCCCATCCAGAGCACAGTCTCCCTCTTACGTGGTCAGCACAGGTGTTTCCCCTTCAAGGGGGTCGCTGCGAGCGTCTCTGGGTAGCGGGTATGGTTCTCCATCGGTTACTGAGCAAAGAGCCCTTACTTCTCATGCGTACTCATCCACTACCTTGCCAGTACAGAGGGCAGCATCCCCGTATGCTGCGCAGAGACCTGCCTCCCCGACGGCTGTGCGGCGCATCGGCTCGGTTACCTCCAGACAGACGGCAAATCCCAGTGGCGGGACTTCCCAGTACCAAACTTCGGTCAGAGTTGGCTCTCCTCTTGCCCTGACTGATGTACAAACCAGAGTAGCTTCTCCATCCCAAACTCAGCTGGGATCTTCTTCCCCGAAGCATTCTGGCATGACTGCAGTTCCACAGCATTTGGGAACAACGCTGCAAAGAACAATTCATGATATTGAACAATATGGACAGCAGTATGATATATATGAGAGAATGGTCCCTCCACGTCCAGATAGCCTTACAGGTCAGTAAAAAGGTAAAGACACAGCTTACAGCTTGGTACGAACCTACAGCTGTAGAAAACCCGTAATGCCGTAGTCGGTTCATGGATGAAATGTTGCAGCACTAGGGCATAATTGTGGTGGATGTATCTAATCATTTGTAAATACTGATCTCAAACACTGTGAGTCAATCATACCGTAAGTTCACAGTGAATGCTGTCTTTCTCTTTAATTACTAGATTGCTAGCCGTGCATTAAATTAAATCCTATGTTTTAAGTAACTGAGTGAAATTCTGAGTCTTCCAAACAGAGGCATTTCAGTGTTTTCAAAGATAAAGTACATTTAAATGTATGTGCAGGTTATACGCAAAGTAGAAGATACCAGGCTGGAACTAATTTTAAGTGTCGTTTGTTCTTAAAATGTGTAACTTAGTACCACGGAACTTCAGTATTTTTTTCCCTAAAATTTCTAGGCTATCTCAAAGTACTTCAGTTTAAATGTAGAGTGACCGTTGTAATATTAGCAGCCTTTAGTGTAGTCCAAAACTCTGCCCTGCTGTGTAAGCCGAAGGAGAGGATGGCGATACGGTCAGGTCCTGTCTTCCTTCAGTGCTGAGAGTCTCGAAGGAGGGCATTCGCGTGGGAAAACTGAAATGCTGATAAGAACAGTGTCTTCCCAGGAGACAGCGTTATCGTCTGGGAGGTACAGGTCCAATTGCCTGCTCTGCGTTGGCCACGGGCCCAGTTGCCTGCTTGGCTTTGGTGAAGTCCCTCTGTTGTCACCACCTATAGACGTGTTTTCTTAGTGATGACCTGTGAGACCCCCGAGGGTTTCCTTGCAGGCACTGATAGAGCATGTCCCCCTCTGTCATGGGGGGGGAATATTCAAATGCAGGATACATCGCTGCTAAAGCTATAGTGCCTACAATGGTAATGCCAAAGTGGACAAAACAGTACTAATTTTTTAAAATAGTTTTTTAAATAGCTTTTAAAACCAAAAATCATGCTGGTTTTATGCCCCACTTGAATTTGTGAATGACTGAACATTTAAAAATGTGTTTGCCTTGGCTATACCATCCATATGTTACATACTTGCTAACTTTTCTAACTCTCTTAACAATTTATGATTTGATATAGTGAGTAAGTGTTGTGGATAAACCCTGCATACAATTTTAGGCAAGAAAGATGACAATAAATTATGTTGAAAGATTGAAAAGTTAGGTTAGCAGTCTCGGCAGGGAAGCACGAGGAATGCTGGTCCGAGACCAAGTGGGGTGGATGTGATTGTCACACTTGTTTACTGCGATATAATGGGGAGTGTATTTGGTCATCTTTACTTCGAAGAATTTAATTAAAAGAGCAAAACTGGTGAAATCGCAGAATAAGCGAGGAATGCCAAGAACGGAAGGAACTGGAGTGGGTTCAAAAGGGGTGAAGGGGAGGTTAGGCCATTGCAACACGCGGTAAAGGAAAGTCAGCGAGTGGAAGATGACCCCATGGCAAGGCGAATCTCGGAGGCGAAAGAAGTATTGTGTAATTGTTTCAAAGGAAGTAACAATTCAAGAGACTGGAATACAGACCTTAAAAATAAAAGTTTTTCAAAACTGAAGAGAATTTTTCTGATAGTGCAATACTCAAAACCCAAGTTGGTGTAGGTGGCAAAAGTATTATGCAGCAATTATATAACATAGAAGTAAACGAAGTTTGAAAATAAGTATGGGTGTGGCTTATATTTGATTAAAGGTGAGCATCTGAGGCTTGTTCAGCACTCGGCTAGCTAAAGGTTCAGCCAAGGAGGCCCTCAGGAGCGTGTAGGGCAGTGAAAGAGCTGATGCAGAAGTGTGGGAGATCAGAGAAGAGTATGGACGTCCAGCAAATCCGAAATGCTTCCAAAAGAATTTTTTTAAGAGTAGGGGTAGGGGAGAAACTGATGAGTGCAGAAGAGCTGCTCCTTTGGGTCATGTATCCTGTTGCAAAAGCTCCGTACCCTCAATTAAAGAGCAGCACAGAACCTGACAAAACTTAAGTGGGAAATGGTGAAGAACTCTCAGAATTAACTAAATTCTAACTATTTTTCCACTACTCAGTTTAGTATATTAGCGCTTCTCCATAGACTCTGGAAGTATAATTTATAAAATAGGGGAACTAGGGTGCTTTAAAGGAAAGCCTTAAAAATCGATGAGAAGGTTGGTGAAGGGTCGCTGGTTAATACAACGCCAATAGCGGGAAGCAAAGTATATCCAAAGCGTGCGTTAGGTAGTCAGTGGGAGGGGTGGTGCTATGTGGCAACAAATGTTCAAGGGCTGAAAAAGAAGAAATAGAGGATTAAGACGGTACCGCCAACCTCCTCATCAGGGCAGCAGCAGTGAATTTAATAGGAGAGTGGTTGTTAATTCAGGTAGTGAAATAGTAAGGGGAAACATACGTCAGTGCTGGTTACAGAAATACAGTAACACTGGAACGCACAGGAAGACGTTCTCGGCAACGTGAGCGAAGTTTTCATGGAGCAGATAGAGGGGGGAACCTGCACGTGGAGAAGGCTGAGCTTGTGCAGTGCTGTTCAGACTGCTGTTCTGCACCTCCGCCAAGAATGTACTTGGATCTAGCACTGCAGGAGCGGTAGCAGGAGGTCTGCTGCTGAGGAATTGATGTTAAATGAGGCAGGGATAAATTAAAAGGAGCTCTAGAGTGACAGCTGAAAGGCAAGGTGAAAAAAAGAGATTCTCATACAGCTGCAGCATAGCAACATATATATATAGGCACATCATGGGCTATTTAAACCTTTATAAAGACTTTTCTCCACATCCTTAAATCTCTGCTGCCACTACCAGGAAGACTTCTGCTCTCACCGCTACATGCTGTTTCATTTCCAAGATTATGACCCCGCGTTAGGCTGTGCCCTGTTTCACAACTGCGTTCTGTCAGGTTCACATCTTACCTCCTCATTGCTGCATCTGTGAACTGCACGTGCTGACTGAGCTTTTACTCTGTATGGTTCAGACTTTTAACTGTAAATGCTACCCAAAAAAAATTGAGTTGGAACACTTGAAGTTGTCAGTGTATGGACAAAACTTTACATGGAAGAAATGCTGCTTTGTCAAAGAATCTTTCAGTATGGATGATTTAATAACGGAAAGAAGTTTAATGAATCTTGGCTAAAAGAAGAAAGATTCAAGCATGACAGCTTTATTATTTTTAATTGATACGGGCTGTGTACATATTTTCCTCTTCTTGGTTTTAGGCCTGAGGAGTTCGTACGCCAGTCAACACAGTCAGCTCGGACAAGAGTTGCGATCAGCCGTATCTCCTGACTTGCACATCACCCCTATCTATGAGGGCAGAACTTACTACAGTCCAGTGTACCGCAGTCCGAATCACGGGACAGTTGAGCTCCACCAGGGGTCCCAGTCTGCACTGTACCGGACAGGGTCAGGTGGGTGAAGGGCTTCCGGACTCTTCATGGACTGTGTCCCAAAGTCATGTAAATTTACTTACCGGAGTTTTTCTGGAGCCTGTGGCGCATATGAGAACAAATAAGAGGTATATAATGGCAGTTTAAAGGGAAAAACTAGGTGTTACAAATTGATGGAGGCAGAAATTAGGTTTGAAGGACTTAAAATAACCAGCAGGAATTATCAAGTTTTTGTGGTGTTTGCAAGAAATACTTGGGGCTGTATATCAGAGTCAGCTTAGGTCAGAATATTTTCTGTTTGCTGTTGCACACTCAGGTACATCCAAGCAAAATATATATTGCTTCCTCTTGCATTCCCTGTGCATTATTCTCTTACGAATTGAGTTTCTTCATATTTTTTTAATTCATCAGTAGAGTAAAATGATAGCTTGCACACTTAAATTACCTACCGCATCTTTCACAGTAAAAATACTGGTTTTACCCGACTTCTCAGCAAAGGATAACGTTAAAATACTATATCTGAAGATCGTGTATTGAACCTGAAATATTTCTATAGTATTTCATAGAATTGCTGCTCATAGATTATGAAGTGCATAGGCATTAGATTAGTGTTAGAACTGATTTTCTGTAAAGAGAGATGATTTGTATACTGAAGTAATTTCCAAAAACTCCCAAAATATTAGAGCGATTTAACTAAGTAACTCTCTAGAAATATTTATAGAGAAGTATCTGATTCGTATGTCATGTTTTCACACGTTGGAAAATTGCTTTTTAATGTTTTTCAATGTAACTGAAATGCTACGAGTATGGAATGGTGACGAAGGCAACAGCTTTTGCAGGTCTCCTGTCTTCTACAGCCTAGCGTAAACAAGCTCGTCAGGATGGGCCAGTCAGGAAATGTAACTAGAAATTGGAATTTACCTGTCTACCTAATAGCACCTACCTTGGAAGAGCAAAAGCTACCGCAATGGCTCTGTTCATTCAGGAAGACTCACGTTCCTGGTTTTGAAATAATGAGCTTAATCTTTGGAATCATCCTCGTGTTAGCTTTTTGTCGGGGAAAACTTACGTGTACTTGGGAAAAGGCAAACGTCATCTAAACGACATAAATTTTTGTTTACTTATTTTTCCTTTTTCTTTTTAGTACAATTGGGAAATTGATGTTACTGTTAGTAATTGAATTTTATTGTAAATCTTGAAACCGTTTTGTATCCTCATTTCTGCTTGATGGCACAAGATACATTTGTGACTTTAAATACTTTCTGAGGCAAGCTGGGGCATAAACCTGATTCCACCAAACCTTTAGTTCTGTAACCAACCCCTCCATCTTCCCTGGGACATTCCTGGAGTAATTGCTCCCTTGAGTCTGGCAATAGCTTTCAACATTGAGCACAGTACACGTTTTTAAGACTGATAATTTGGGGGGTTTTGGCTTAGACTTTAACCATGTATTGCCTCTTCTCTTCAATAGACATTTGTTACCGAGTCTGTTTTCATACTGATTTTATACTAGGAGTCGGAAATCTGCAAAGATCATCCAGTCAGCGTAGCACACTCACATACCAAAGAAATAATTATGCTCTGAACACAACAGCTACCTATGCGGAACCCTACAGGTCAATGCAGTATCGCCTGACAGAGTCCAGCTATAACAGGCTGCAGCACGCAGCGCCCGCCGACGATGGGACCACGCGATCCCCCTCCATAGACAGCATTCAGAAAGACCCCAGGCAAGTCCGTTTGTGCTTTAAAGGATCATACGTATTTGCCGTAATAAGACTTTTAATACATTCCTTGAACATACATGGCACTTTGTTGTGCATATTCCAGTTTTACATTGTTTAAACAATGATGACTAATTTAGGTATTAAGCTCTGTACATTTATAGCCTAAGTAATAAATGCAGTCTACTTGTTACAGTAAGAAAGAGCACCTGCTACGCATTTAGTTATCATTGCATTTTTCTTCCATGTTTATTTTCATGTAGGAGTTATTACAGGAAATAATTCAAAATTTAATGAGAATTGACTGGATTATTCCAAATATTTTTGTGTAACTCTACAGACCAACCTGTAATATTGTAGTAAGTTTTCTCTTAGTGGGAATGGGAATCAGAGTTTGAAAATTAGAAAGTACATACCTAAGTTATTTGAACAAATTTTTTGTGAGCCGCCTGCTTAAATTTCAGAACATCATAAGTTTAAAAATTATATATAAATGTACCATTTTGAAAGCGAATACACATCCATATTTTTAAAATAGTTGCTAGTTTGATGTTGTAAATGTATGTACACAGTGTGGGCACGTGACAAGTCTAATATTATCACTACGATTTAGTAGAGACACTACTCATTAAAACCTTGTATTTTAAAATGGGGATATGAGAACCCAGTCCATGCAAAGCTCGGAGGGATTTATGGTGCTGTCTTACCTTCAGCGTGGCTGTGGGATAGCTAGACGTTCCAGTCCGCCCTCGGATTGCCAGTTCATGGAGGCAGCTTCTGGACACTCCTTGTCCTGATAGCACATTCCACGCTCCGCTGGTTTAGAAATGACAGAAAGTGGAGCACCTTGTACTGGAGCATAGGGACTCCGGTGATGCCTCGGGAGTCTTTCGTATGGGAACATCAGGGCACCAAATAAACTCTGGAAAAAGATAGCTACTAGCTGTGGTCAGACCAGAGTCTCACACTGAAATCTTTGGGGCTTCCTGCGTTCCAGAGGGCTCAGAGCGTGATCCAGTTATTTTCTAGTCTGGCACTATCCTTCGGTCTCGAAAATAAAATTTTTCTTTTTAAATTTACTTGGATTTTTGAGCATGGCAAAACTTAGATACTACTTTTTTTTTCCCCTCAATCTTCCTTACAGAAGGGAAATGGCCCAGCAAATATTAATGGGTATATTTCTAAATCGGTGAATTGGGCATGGATATGTTTAACGATTTTTCCAGGATTTGTCTGCAGAAAATCATTTTGTTTAATGAAGGAGATTTGGTTTTAATGATTTTAAGTTTACAATCCCTGAATAACTCAAATTACGCAAACTTCCTACATCTAATGATGATGATGAAATGTCAGGCTGCGCAGCTTTTGTTGCAGTATAATTGACTTCAGACTAGGAAGAACGTTGAGCACTGAGAAAAACACGTTGTGTGGAAGGGATGTCCCTGAGCGGCATTGTTAAGTGGGTATCTGTTGCATGATCTATTTAAGTTTTGGGAGATTTATGTAGGTTTCAGTGTTTGGGTTGGTATAATTTTAGTATATGTTTATTTGTGTGATCAACAGCCAAGCGAACCGGAGAGCGTAGGGTGTAAAGGGTCCTTTTCCAACTGGAAGACTATCAGGTGATGTGACTCATAGTTGTTCTAACGTACCTGGTTTTCCTCCTGGCCCCGATGTTCCAGAACAGAAACAGAATTGTTGAAAAACACTTAAGATGCTCTAGTGATTCTACTTAGTAAATAAGCATAGATTTATAACTAACGCCTTCTCTTGAATGTGTTCATCTAATGAAGGGAGTTTGCTTGGCGAGATCCAGAGCTGCCTGAAGTCATTCACATGCTCCAGCACCAGTTCCCGTCGGTGCAGGCGAACGCGGCTGCCTACCTTCAGCACCTCTGCTTCGGAGATAACAAAGTGAAAACGGAGGTACTGTGCTGGTGTGTTGCTGTTCCTGGGGAAACCATATAAGAAAGACTTGACCTCTTGCCTCTTTTTGGTTTTTTTTCATCGTAACACAGTATTTTGGAGCCTTTTGTGTTTATGTTTGTACCAGATGTGTGATAATACTGAAGGTGGGAGTCGACCTGTTCTGTCAGTAACAGGTGATAGAACAAGAGGAAATGGCTTCAAGTTGCGCCAAGGGAAGTTTAGATTGGATATTAGGAAGAATTTCTTTCCTGAAAGGGTCATTGGGCATTGGAACGCGTTCCCCAGGGCAGTGGTGGAGTCCCCATCCCTGGAGGTATTTAAGGGTCATGTAGATATAGTGCTCAGGGACATGGTTTAGTGGTGGGCTGGTCAGTGTGAGGTTAATGATGATCTAGATGATCTTACAGGTCTTTTCCAATCTGGGCGATTCTGTGATACCTAGGTGTGTGTGGTTACACACACACGCACACAGATTTTTCCTGACATAAGAGGCTGCGTGGAAATTGTATGAAAATATTTTACATTCAAGTCATGTAATCTAGCAGAACTGTAAAGCATATTTACCAGAGCCTGCTTTGGTGTAACCTGTTGATGACTGGAGACTAAGGAAAACAAGAATTCTGGGAGGCTTCCCACTGGTTTTGGTGTACATATTTTAAGGCATCGTAGGGAATGAGTGAACTGTCAAGCAAAGGAAAGAAATCCAACCCTAGAAATATATAGGGAGTAGTATTTATGTCAATTTGATATGGAGGAGGGATACATCTGAGTGAAAATTCACAATATCATTGAAATGTCTAGAAACATTGCATGTGAAGAGCTGCTCTTTTTGCAGAGCAGCTACGAGCTTTTGATCTGGAGGAATTCGCTTTTTCGTTTGTATCATGCGTGTATTATCTGTTATTTTCTGTATAAGTGATATTTATGTTAATAAAATGTTGGAGCAACTTTTATAAGAAGATAGCCCAACATAATTCACTGTGGCTGGAAGGCAGATGAAGAGATGGTTTTGATGTTCCGGTAAAGATTGCAGTGGTAACAGATGTAGACAGATTTATAGGTAGTCTTGGTATTTTATGAAGGATATGACAGTTTATTTAGGAATTCTTGGGATATTATTTGTCTGCAAATGTTCATCTACAGGAGATCTTGTGTTTCTTCACTGTTTCCATTTTCATTATTAGAGAATTTCTTTTAGAAATTATGGAATGTCTGCTTTAATTTTTTCAAAAGTACACAAAATTAAAAGAAATACGCCAGAGTTTAAGCAGACTTTGAATGTGGCTCTAACATTTATGTCATGTATGAAGTGGTGTCTCAATTGTTTGCCCTACTTAGCATTAGAAATACTTGGCATGTTTTAAAATCAGTTTAGGTAGTAAAGGATTATAGACATATTATACCATATAGTCAAGCTCATAAAACCTTACCCAAAGAAAAAGGTTGTCTTTTGATGTAGAGGACAAGGTGCGCTACAGTAGTCAGAATACAACTGTAAATGTCGACTGCCTTCCACTTAGTGTGTGGAATTTTGGAACACAAAATTTCTCCTTTTCAAGCAGAGAAGATTTATGTACTGGCACAGTCACTTCTTTTGAATAGGAATAATCAGCTGTTGGAATTTCTTCAAATACTGTGACAGAAAGAATGCAGTTGTCTGGCTTCTAGGAGAAAAGGCTGTTGCTGGGCTTTTGGGAAAGCGAGCCTTATGGCGGTGTGTCCTGAGGAGGCGCTCCGTCCCTTGAGGAGCAGCTGTCCCTCGAGTCGCATCAGCGCGTTTGGGAAACACGAGGGTTTCGGTGGCAGTAGGGAAGCTGCGACGCGTGTTCCCTTCGGAGCAGAGGCCGGCATGGGAAACCAGCTGGAATAGGAAAGGATCATCATTACTTCAGTGCCAAATGCAGTAAAGCCTTATTTAAGGGCTGCTTTTGTATTTTCATTCATTATTTAAATGTATTTTGTTGCTGTGGTAAAGATCAGATTAATTTGCTCGATCATTAAGGACATTAAAAGCCTAGCGAAATGCACTAGAATGCTTGCGTGGCTAAAACCTGAAGGTAAGCATAAGAAACCACTTGGGGGGAGGCAATCTTCACCATTTCAGTTACAAAACTACACAGAATTAGTAAATGACGCTTCCATGTAATGAATATCTATATGTAAATACATGCAATACTGTTACATTGGTTCATGAATGTATCATTTTACAAGAATTCTGATTTCCTAGTTAGAAATTGAAAGGTCTGTTCAAACTTGCAACAGCTGCTCCCGTTTAGAACGGTTAATGACTCAGCAAATTACAAATCTTAAGAATGGATTTCTAGTCCAGTTTTATTTTGAATTATGTACACAAAAACTGTATCTCATCAAGTTGTGAGTACAGATTGAAAAAATGATGAAGCTATTTTGTCATTCACAACTTGTGTCTGTATTATGGATGTGTGGTGTAGGTGTAGTGTTGGATGTGCTGTACTGACGTACAGGAGGGAGATTTAACTGAAAAGCAGGAATAGTCATTTGGTGTTTCATTATTTAGTAACAGAAGTAAGAATGATTTGCCTTGAAAAAGAACAACTTTTTTTATAGCATCCTGCAGTATATGCTTTCAATGTAGTCTGTATCAAAGTAATCCGTAAGGTAATACTCATTTCCTAGCTACAGGAATCTTGCCAGGTGAGTAACTTCAAGCTTAAAGTCCACTGAAAGCCGTTAGATACAGATTGCTGGTGGCTTTTGGCATAGCAGCGTCTTGTCTAATTGATCATCGCTGAACTTTGTGTCCCCTAGGTTGATAACTTACACGGTAGGTATATCTAGGGGCGTAAATACAGGTTTCCTTTAAAAAATACGCATTTTAAACAGAGGCCCCAAAAATTTCTAAGTTGCCAGTCTCTCATTTTATTCCTTTTATTCTACTTAAGAGGTGATTTGACAGGTAAAAATCACATCGACCTTGCATTTCAATTGTATTTTCCCAAACCTCCTCAATTTGCCTGGTTTAAGGTGTACGTGAAGATATGAACTGTTTTGATACCCAGGGCAACTTTCAAGAATGTAATAGAGAGAAAGTTCAGTTTTTCAAAGGATCAACTTCAAATGATTTGGCTAAGTCTCAGTTACGTTTTCATTGAGAATAATTTTATTCTCCTTGTGTTACGGCCAATGAGAGACACTGAACTTTTTAAGCCAAAAATCCGTGAAAACTTGCACACGTTACTGCACTTCAAGTGGCCTTGTGGCTCGCCAAACCAATTGTTACGTAGGCTGGAATGGAAGAGGGGCCTCTAGAAGTGCTTTTAGTGCTGAGGACTGCTGTGGTTTACGTCTGACTGTTTGGCCCAGAACCACATCCCGGGTAAGCAGAGCACTCAGGAATGCTGGCGCGACTTTCCTTTCCCCATGGGGTCTCCTCCTCAGGCGGCGGCGGTTTAGCCGCTGTAGGCATCGGGGTTTTAAAGAGCTCCCATGCCAGCGTCGTTAGGCGTATTCTATGGATAGTACGGCACAAAAGTTACTGTGCTGTGCTAAAATAATACCAGGTTATAATAGATCAATCTTGTATTGCTAAATAGTTCATATTTTTTAAAACGGTTCATAGAAAATATTTTGGTAGCCTCTTGGTGGTGATTTTTAATTTAAAATTAATGTTAATCTTAGAAGTAATACTACTTAGTTATATCTTTAAAATGTTTTTTTCTTCGGTAAATATTACAGAACTCTAAATACATGAATCTTTTATAGTTTCTGTAAGTTATTTTGAACGAAGAAAAGTACTACATGGAAATAAGATCTCAAAACACAATGTTAATTTTTTTTAAAAATATATAACGAAGAAATGCAACTAACCGGCTTAAAGCAAACAATATAAAAATTTCTTCTTGTTTTATGGGTTATCAAACGTTGGAACAGGCTGCCCAGGGAAGTGATTGAATCACCATTCCTGGAAGTATTTAAAAGACAGGTAGACGTGGTGCTTAAGGACATGGTTTAGTGGTGGTTTTGGCAGCGTTAGTCTAATGGTTGGACTCGATGATCTTAAAGGTCCCTTCCAACCTAGATGATTCTATGATTCTATGAAACTTCTGCTGAGTGGACCTTCCTTTTAAAAAGAACTTCAGATATGCCAATAGGACTGGGTAAAAGCGTATGTGAAGTGATTTTTGTGCGTGTGTGTGTAGCTAAGTGTAACGGTTGGCATTTAAATCTTTGCAACTTCTTAATTCTAATATTCCCTACAAAGATATTCCAAAGTATAGGAAATTACTTTAAAAACTGCAAAACAAAACTTTAGCAGTGACGCTGCTTCTGTGAACACAGCAAATGACTGAAAATGCCCATCAGCCTTTTCAACGAGGGTGTGAGTGGTTCTCAGGAATTTTCAGTGCAGTGAAACAATCAAGCTACTAGGATTTACCAACAATATTTCTTCTTGAAGTAGAACGGAATATACTGTTTTTATAAAAATAAAAGCCTTTTAAGTCTGTAGAGTGAAATCAATGGGTGCTGATGTTGCCGACATTCCATTTTGTAGGTGTGTAGGCTGGGAGGAATCAAGCACCTGGTGGATCTCTTGGATCACAGAGTCCTGGAGGTTCAGAAGAATGCTTGCGGCGCGCTGAGAAACCTTGTTTACGGGAAGTCCACTGATGAAAACAAAATAGCAATGAAGAATGTTGGAGGGATACCCGCCCTTTTACGATTGTTGAGAAAATCTGTGGATGCTGAAATAAAAGAGCTTGTAACAGGTAAGTTGTGAATAGAAACAGCAGAGAATTATAATACAGATTATTTTCCTGAAGTGGACAAGACTGGAAAAACTGGTAAGTGACCGGAATTGAGGACATGGACTGCATTTTTATTTGTGCAGTGGTATGTTTTGTGAATACAAAATCACTTGTAGTGATTACTGACAGTTAAGCTATTAGCACAGAAGTATAGATTCACTGGGAGAAGTGAATCTCGAGGTAGTTGCACTAAAGCTGCACTAAGGGTAAATGTTCCCCTGGTGCGATTCTCCGGCATGCACAGCCAGCTCTGGGACAGGCATTTCGTTATCGACTCCTGACACTTCTTTTATTACAGGCTTTTGTTATCACCTGCTGACAACAGTTTAAAATAAGATCTCACAGGATTCATAGGATGGACCCAAACTCTGTAAATGTGTGCTAAAGTACAGATGGGAAATGGCAAGTATGCGAATTTCTGAAGGCTCTGGGTGCGCAGTCTGTCAGTGGAGCCGTGGCAAGTGTCTGTGCGTGCACTCCTGGCCTCGCGAGTGTGAGGTAGCAGGTTTAGCTCATAACCCGTGAGCCTACTTGGCACTTGGTGCAGACAGACAGTGCAGAAATAATAAATGATTTGCAGTTCTAGCACATGCAGGAGCTCCGTTTCCGTCAAAACAAGGTGGTTTTGTTGGGTGCTGCATACGTCTGCTGCCTGCTTCACTTAACGTGGGAGTGATTTGTCTATGAAGGTTTTAGGGGATTGAAAAATATGAGAGGATAGAAAAAAGCAGAGTTTTCACTTTCTTTAAACAGCTCCTCTTTCAGGTTTTAGCAGCTCTTGTGTTTGATTTTGTTAAGCTTAACTACTGACCTGCTAAGCAAAGCTCGCGTCAGAAGTGAGAGAGGTGTCATACCGGGAGTCTTTCCGAGTCACTTCCTTCCATTAAGTCGAGAAAGGACTGTGTGGTAAAGCTCGGTCCGTAAAGGGAAGAGAGGTTGTTCTTGATGGTCCTGGTAATTCTTCGTAGTTTATTTCTTCAAATGAGTACTACCTCAGCCAGTATGCTTGAGAAATGCTGTTCTCCGTCCAGCAGCACGGTCTTCTGTATGCACAGTGTCATCTTTCTGAGCAATTGCATTCTTGCAGCCGTTGACACTGTGCATTGTAGCCTGTGTGTTTTTGGAAGAGGGACCTAAGGTTCTGCAGTTCCAGGAACCTGCGGAGAGTTCTGAGAAGGTACAGAAATAGCGGCAAGTCCCACACGATTTTGCAAAGTAAGCGCTCTGTGAAATGGGTGTAGTGTCCTTTCACAATTTTCATGTTACTATAATATTTACCTGAATTCTACTCTGTGTACAGTCCAAAGTAGTTGTGATGACTGTGTAGAACCTGCTGAGGTAGCGTACGGTCATCTGTGATCAGCAGTGGACCTCCAGGTGGGTGCAGATGCTGAAGAGCTCTTAATAAACCTGCTACCCGCATGGTTAACACGACCTGATGTGAGCAGCAGCCGTGGAATTCATTGCAGTAAACTCATCTGGGTTCTTAAAAATCTGGATTCAAATGCCAAGATTCCAAACCAAAATAAAACATGAAAAACGTGGCTGGGTCCAGAGGAGAAAAAAATTCTTTGCCCCTGGCAGTTCCAGGGTTCCATGAACAGTTGAGCCCCCCAACACCCCAGAGTACAAAGCCATTCAGCAAGGGATGAGCAAATCGTACTTTTCTCTTTCCCATCCAGAAATTTTCTGTGCAGATTTTTTTTTTTCTTTTTGAACCATGACTTAAGCTTGACCTTAAACAGCTAAGGCTGTTGGCTGGCGACACAGACGTCATTAGGCGCTGATGTCCTGTAGCCCTGCTGACGTGGCTGGCTTGCCATGTACCTTTCGTGTAGTCTCTGAATTGGGTAACAAAGTAGAGTTTTGAAGGGGTTTTCTGGACAGAGCGAGTATTTTACAGTCCTATTACAGTTGCTTAAGTTACACTAATGTAACCAGTTCAGCCCTGAACCCGTAACCAGGAGAAACAAACCAAGGAAAGCAAACCCTCACAGCGCTAAAAGCTGCTGAATCAGAGAGAAGGTGGGGTTTAATTATCCTCACGCTTCGCTGCTGGCTATCGGAAAAGAGATTTGTCATCGGAAAATATTGCCATAGATCCACGTCCAGAAGCACTGTGAATAAATATAAAAAATTGTGTGCCTCTGTGAGGCCCAAACCGACGTCACAGCCCCGCAAGTACCAGTCACTACATCCGCTGTCAGCAAGGATTGTTACGCCGAGGCAGGGGACAGGTGGGGTCAGAGAGCAGTCCCTCTCATCTGCCCTAGGACGCTGGGTACGTCGGTGTTTCTCACTGCCGCGTTTCTTCTTTCAAAGTCCTCTTATGCAGGACTTTGCGCTTTTCTTTTCACAGAATCAGAGAATAGTTGAGGTGTATAAACCCATACGCTTTCCATCATGATTCTTTAATAACAGCTATTAGGATTTTTATATTGACTTTGTTGGGACCCGGTCTTAGAGAAGAGGTACATCTACATCTTTAAACTTAGATTATACCTCTGAATAACCTGTTGAGCATTTTTATTCTGCGTTCATCTTCCCCACATGATCTTGAATTTATTTTTTTTCTCTTTCATTCAGCC
The DNA here is from genome assembly GCA_003993805.1 of Himantopus leucocephalus. Classification (NCBI taxonomy): domain Eukaryota; kingdom Metazoa; phylum Chordata; class Aves; order Charadriiformes; family Recurvirostridae; genus Himantopus; species Himantopus leucocephalus. The sequence goes on along the minus strand of RSEF01000007.1, from coordinate 41,021,584 downwards.
TCTTTAGAGGAAAACACATTCTGGCTCATCAAAGTAGTTTACGTAGCTTGGTATGAGTGCTTGTATTTCATTATATCTTGTACATACATCTTAGCTATTTAAAAGCATTTTATCTACAGTTAAATCAGTGTTATGTGTTTTCATTATTTTTTAATACTTAAGCTGGAATATGTCATCCAAGAGCTAGATACCTAGTTGTTTTCTATACAAGGTAATATTAAGTACGACCTGGAAAATTGCTTTGGTTTTGAGAAGGCAGACATACTTCTTAAACGGCGTTTTCATTTTTATTCTTATGATCTAATCAAAATGGTTAGATCTGGCTAAAACTTTGGAGATGGGTATTTGTGTTTGTTAACAACTTCTGTTTCGTGTCACTTTAGATGCAAACATCAAGGTAAATTCTCTGTCCTGTCTAAAATAAATTTTATGACAAAAATGTCCTACCATTGCTAACACCAGAGCAGTTTTGTCAATGACAGCAATTGCAAATTTGCATGTAGATAAGGCTCTCAACTTCATCATGCTACTTGTTTTAATTTCCTGAGTAGGATTATTTTGGACAATGTTCACAGAAATGTTATTTTAGCATCGTCATCTCTGAGCTGCAAGGGTCAGAATTTCAGGCAAAAATAGGGCAGGCAGTCCTTCGTCCAAAAAAATCCCATTTTTCATTAGAACTCCGGAAGCTTTCTCATATGGCATTTCAAACTCTCCTGCAAAGCTTACTGATTTATTTTTTTTTTCCCCCACCTAGAGGTTTTCCTCACCTCTAGGCAATGTCGGGCACTAATAGTGGTTTGTGATTTTTCTGCTGTATTTATAGTACGTTCACAGACTAAGCAAGAAGCATGAGACCAGCTGAAGCAATCAGTTGGATTACACGCAAACGGAAGTGCAACAGGAGTAGCAGAGGAAGTTCCTCTCCTCCCGAACGCAGGCGCGCCAGCGACCATAGAGCTGTGCTGAGGTGGGTAAAGGGGTCAGCACTCCTTGCTACGCAGAGCTGTTTGAACGCGATGTTCACCAGTCTTCCAGAATGGTGGAAGCCACAGCTAATAGCCGTTGGAAAATAATCTTTTTGGAAATTCGTTCTTTACCTACGGTTTCACACTGCCTCTTTGGACTTTGGCAGATGATTCTGTAGCCGTTAAATACTTGTTTTTAAGTGGGCCTCCACAACAATGAGGGATAAAAAGGCATCAATGTCATACAGAATTCTCCTGTAATCCCAGAAGTCTCTTAGACCTTGGCACAGCATTGTACCAGCGCCTACCACCATTTTCCTTATCCTTCAGTGGAAACTTCCCAAATTATAACTGCCTTTGCCTTCAGGGTTTATTTCTAATAAGCACTAAATTTGGTCCCAATTGTCTTAAAATAAGCACTGTACAAATAATCAGATTGTATTCTCATTTTTAACATGAAGACTAAAGGGCTGTGTAATACACAGTTTTACTTTGTAAAATAAATAGCTGAAGCCTTCTCCCAGATGAGGAAATAGAGTGTTCTGGTGAGAGCTTTTGCCTTCCCATAATGAGCACAGGGGTGATAAATCATTAATCATTGAATCAAGCTACTTCCTTGAGAGTCCGGCTTCTGGGCAAGTTTTGACATAGTTACTCAGTGGAACTGTAGTGATTTGCAGTTCGAGCGCTCCCAGGCCGATCCTCGGGGCCAAGTTAGTATTTGCCACAGTTTAAGAGGGTTCTCGGGGGATGGCGTTCAGGCAGGTCCTCCCGCTGGGCTTGTCAGGCTGTGCCATCGTGCCCACGTCTGAGCAGGTGCTGCCGGCTGTTTTCCTCCAGTTTCTCAGCAAGCACCGAGTTAGCGCTGCTGTGAGGGCAGGGTGGGCTGTGTGCCACCTCCCTCCTGGGTCTAGCGAGCGCCGCCACGGCTAACCGCGTTGGTGCCACGGTGCCCGGCTGCGGCGCATCTCGTCTTCGTGTTGCCTTGGCCTCTCGGACAGCACCCCGCTGCCCCGGCCCTTCCACGAGCTGTAGCTCAGCCAGTCAGTGTTTAGTGCAGTCGTACTTAAAGGCTGCGAGATCTCCCTCTCCGTGAATAACCGCACAATAAGATTTGCACAGCTAGGTCACATACAGTCGAGCGTGCCATCTTCCTGTATGGGTTCGGTAACTAATCGTAGTCTGAGACTCAAAATAGAATTTTTCTTTTGCATAAGTCGCTTTAACAAGTTTTTGGGGGTTTGCATCACAGTTTGCATGAAATAGGGTTTCAGAAACTTAAAGCTTTAGGCCAGTGAAACGTTCAGATTTCTCACTGTTAGCTACCCGGGAAGTACTTTTCTGTGACTGTGTGCGCTCACTAAAGGAGAGATTTATGGCATGAAATTGGATATGGATTTGAAATAGCTTGCTTTATGTAACCAAACTGTTAAACCTGAAGAATAAGTAAACTTCAGCTTATTTTGAGGGTGTGAATGTAATGCAATACAAAGTTTGGTGAAGGCATAAACAATTTCTGAGAATCACTCAAAAACTTCTATGAAAAAAACCTTACACAACTTTAAAGAGCACTTTTTTAAATTATTTTTTTATTTCCCAGTTTGTAATCAATTCTCTTTGTTACTGGAAGTCTTTCTGTACAGGAGCTGGAGTTAAAAGTCATAAATAATACTTTTAACATGGCTCTAAAATGGGTCTGTGGTGGTATTAAAAGTATCAGTAATCTCTGAGCACTCGAACTTATAGAAGTATCCATTGTTGTAGGTTTTCATCTTTAGTCCCTCAGGATTATCGGACTGTCAAGGAGGTAGTCTGCTTTTTGCTGTTTACAAATTAATTCATTCTTTTGTTCTATGTCCAACTATTGGAAGGAAATGCATAATTTTCACAGAATTCATGTTTCTGTGAAATAGCAGGCAATTTGATACGTAACCAGACAGGGGTACAAGTTAGGAGTCCAGTTGTGAGCGAAATAATGAAGAGGCGTTCTGCCACACGGGAAGCCTGAAAACACCATGGCCAGTGCGTGGGCGAGGTGCAGCTCCGAGCAGCAAAGGCGGTGTGGTCAGAGGTCCGTGACGTGCTGCACAGAGCCCTCTCTGCGCGCTCCTCTCCCCGGCTGCTGCCTCCTGGCTACCGGTGGCAAAGTTCAAACGGGCCTTCAGAGCTGCCAGAAACCCGTGTCGTTTCACGAGGAGTTAACTTCCCGGTGAAAGCAAGCGCTGCTTGTGTTGGGGAAGGCTCAGTCACGCCTGTGCGTTCGCTATTGAGAGCAGGGGAAACTAATCCAACGCGTTGGAGGTTTGCCATCTTGCGCCAGGCTGGAAAAAATCAGATTTAAGAGCCTGGACTTGGGAAGGGGAAGAGAGCAACTCTAAGATTGGCTGTCAGGTTTCTGTGGATGTTTGGTGAGGATCAGGAACTGTGGGAAGAGGATACCCGAACACCAAGATGTGTGTAAGAAACAGGTGGTATGAAGAATAAGAAAAAAGGAAGCTGCTGGGCGTGTGTTCTTTGCAATCTTTACAAGTTTCTGTTGAAACGGGCAGTAGGTTTATTTGTTCCTGATTGCTTATCCAGTCACTTTTCAGGAGAGTGGAGCCGGAGGGAAGAGATGGTTGATGGCAGAGGAAGGAGCGAGAGTCACAACAGACTCTGCTCATGCAGTGTCGGTGGGACAGCGGGGAGGAACGAGGAGCAGGGAGCACAGGCACGGTCCTGTATGGACAGTCACAGACAGTGGGTTTTTTTAAAAAAAAAAAAAAAAGGAAGCTAGCTTTTGGGGGTCTGAGCATACAGTAGCGCTGAGGGAAACAGATTACTTGAACACAATGGTTTGTGACTTCCAGATGGGGACAGTTGTCTATTGCAAGAGCCCTTGCAACGGCGTCCTTAGCTGGGACTCCCCAAAGTGCTGTTCTGCTGAATTCTTACATCCAGCTGCCACGTGGTCCCGCGAGATCTCTCCAGTGTATGCACAATCCATTGCCATTGGTCATCGTAAGATAGCTAAGGCACATTTTGTATGTAGTGTAATTGTTTTCAAAAAACTGTCTTGCATGACTGTTTTTGCAGATGCTGTTTCCATGGACTATTTACAGGTGTCTTTTATATATACTATTTAGTCAGCTCTGTAACAGGACAGACATAGGACGGTCTCGGGAATAATGAGATTCTTCACCCGTGATGTTAATCAATACATTAAAACACAAAAATTGGTCCAGGCACAGCAGGAGCTGACTGGGGGAGATCTTCAGGACAGGTCAGAAATTCCCATCCGGAGAGCTTCCGCACGGGTCAGGCAGAAGCTGTGCTGTAGGGCGGCCAGGAGTTCAGCTAATGTCAGTCAGTCCGTTGCCCGCTCTGCACCGGCGGGTTCCGCCGTGTTCGATGGACGCCGGGATGCGGTTTGCCCTCTGGGTGCCAGGGCACACTGCTGGCTCCTGCCGAGCTGCTGCCCACCGGCACCCCAGGTCCCTTTCTGCAGGGCTGCTCTCCAGCTGAGGCCACAGTTACAACACTGACAAACGTGAAAGTTGTCCTTCTGGCTGTCTCACTTGCAACTTAGGTTCCACAGCTCTAAAGCCATTTGGTTGAGTGAAACCACACCTGGATTCTTCAGCGATGGTGCACCCGGGAGAACTGTCTGTAAACAGTTCCTAACTCCATCATTACACGGTTTCTTTGCATTTAAAAAGATAAATATGACAGTTTAGATTCCAACAAAGTGAGACTTTTGAGTTTGAAAGTTTTTTGGCTATCTTTGAGGAAGTCAGTATAAGGAGATGATGAAAACAGTCCCATCTCAAAGCTTGGGCTCATTCTGCTTTCCATTGAAGCAACAGCAGTCAAATAAATCTGCCTTGGATTTAGAAAAGGCAGCTGAAAGGTTTCTTGGGGGTATTTTGGCTCCCATGGAAGTTCATTGTACCATCGCCTAATTGCCAGGAAGTCTGTTTCCTAGGTAGGTGAGCTGCTGAAGAAAGTGGACAACCAAGTTAACCGTCATCTCGTCCAAGCGTTCAGGTTAGCTTTGTGTGAGATAAAATCTCTGGGAACCACTGTATGAACATTATGTATTTGGCTGCCTACGTCATAACTAGAAATCAAGACAGTCATGAATCTCCTCGTGTACATATCCCCCCCTGGAGCCCCCCCTTAGTTATTTTACTGAAGAGAAAAATACAGGATGGTCCACGCAAAGAGTTTTCTTCCTTATTTTTGTATGGATGTATTAAAAACTGCTGCTGTCTTATAAACTTGTTTTTGTAAACTCTGGTACCTTTTGCTGTCTCGTGCCCCCATAATTTATTTCTGAGGAAACAAAATGTTCAAGATCTAGTCAAACTGAAAACCTCAAGGTTCATAGTAGCAAATTTATTGGGCTATTGTGGAAATGCTGTTTGGTGGGTTTTGCTGAGTGTACGCAGCTATACTACTTTACAGTTGGTAAAATACTGGGTGAGGAAAATATTGAGAGTAAGATGAGTACCCGGTGAGAATTTAGATGAACGTTAAGCTGTGTTTCATGACGAAAAGGATGTTTATATGCCGCGTTTAGCATATTACTTGCATAGAAAGTTCTGCTGATGATTTATGTCAGATCTCATACTCCTGTATCTGAATGTCTTGTATGAAGACTGAGAAACGGGGTTGGGAACGGCAGAATTCTGCCCCGGGAGAAGAGCTTGATAGCAGTTGCATTTGGCCAACAGGTGAGCCTAAACTACTCCAGGCTTCTTGCTGTAGTTTCCACGAAGAAACTTTCTGTAGGATTTTTATGTTAGCTCCTGTATGTTCAGCTCTGCGCTTAAGTGTCTGATACCCCAGGCGTACGATGCAGGAAAGCGGCGATACCGGTGCAGGCCGTTCTTCCCGTGTTTACCACCATCAGAAAAAAAAAAACCCACACCAAAACCAAACCATTTCCCCCCCTCCGTTGTACATCTCGCATTCCCCCTTTTTGGGTACTGGCTGTCCAGGTTCCACCTGGCCTAGATCCACGTCACCTCACACGCTTGGGACCTTTACTGCGAACTCTCACGTGGTTACCACCCATCTGCCAAGCTGCCGTCTTCGTCATTTGTTCAGAAATTTTTCCACAAGACCTCATGTTTGCCACCACTGATGATCTTTCAGCCATGACGTCCACAGATTTGGGTTCTTCTCACTTCGTTTTTGCTCTTGTATTCTTATGACCTTTCCTTTAGCTGTTAACTTCTGCCTGCAACGTTGTAGAAAATTCCAATGTAAACAGTCTCTCTCTTAAGAATGTTGCCAAGTCTCTTCCATGTTGCTTTTTAAGAAGTAGTTTATAACTATCCCAGTTTCATATAAATCAGGATAATGATCTGTGTCTTCCCTCTCCCAAACCTCTTTCTTACAGGGTTGTTGAAGTCTCCCCTGGAGGTCAGACACTTATGCCTTTTTTTGAGTAGGACGGAGAGTTCAGAAAAATGCCTTATCTCTTCTGACAGATACACCTTCTGGGCTCAGCCTGCCGATGGCCGGAGCCAAGGAGGTGACAAATGGCAGTGCCACTAGGGCTGAGCTTACACGCTCAGAGGGCACACGGTCTCGGCGGCACTTGTAAGGAGCGGCTTTGTTTTCGAGATTCAGCTGCCTGGTTTTAGCTGCCCTTCCTCTGGAGGCCGTGCCGCGCTCTGAAGCACAAAGCGGGAGACGTTTCTCCCAACAGAGCGGTGACGGTTCCAGCAGTGACCTCCCCCCACAGCCGCTGTCAGTCAGGAGCTCGCTGCTGCTGACGGTCACCCGTGGTTGGAACGTCCGTGCCAACAGTTGGTGGAAGGAGGTTACCAGCAGCTGCCTTCTTCGGAGAGATGTCTTCTGTTTGTGTAAATACTCGCGCCTTTCCTTCCACGCTGCAGTTCTCCTGTGGGGAGGAACCAGCTGGTGCTGTGGGTGCCTCTGCTGCCGGGCAGACTCGGGAAGGTGTCACACCTACAGGTGTGCCTGTAGGTGACAGACATCAGTAAACTCCAGTCAACAGTGAATGACTAAACTACTTCCAGTTTTTGTTTTAGATGAAGTGTTGTGCTGAATTAATCCGGCAAATCCGCTTGGGAACAGAAGTGTCTGCTGCGGCGTGTTACGCCAGCTTGCACTGATCGGGCGTGTTGCCTGGCACGCTACAAAAAAGGCAGATTTTTCTTCCAGTTCCAGGCAGTCAGCGTGGGATTGATCTGTAGATACCCAAGCAAGGCACTGGCATTAGAGATGCAGTGAGCTGGAGGCACGTGTGATTGGGAAGGACAGAAAGGTGCTTTGCTGTTGAGAGGAGTCTGCGCCTGCAGGGAGTGTCCCTGGGGACCCCCGTCCTGCAGCGGGGACCTGCCCTCTCCCCGCAGCTACCAGAACGAGCTGTGCCGCGGGGAAGAAGGGACGGAACATCTCCTCTCAGTCAGTGTCTGCGTCTGCTGAGGACTCGAGGATTTTTCCTTAAGAAAAGAGTGTTTGCTCAGGGATACGCACATTTTCCTTCTCAGTGTTGTGGGAAACGCCGCTGCTGGTCTGTTGGGGTTATCCTGATTATCATCTCCCATTCCGGCTCTTCTGTCGGAGAGCTTGCGCAGCGGCCGGCTGGCTCGAGTGAAGGCTGCTGAATTCCGTGTAGTCTGAAGTGGAGAAATATTTATCTCAGTCTGTAAAGTGAATCTTTTAACAGCGGCTTTGCTGACCACTTACCAACCAGTGACGTTGGAATAACGTTAAAGTTACCTTGCAGACTAATTACATTTCTTCTGGTTTTGCATAGGTAAATTATCTTTCTCCTGTTTAAAGTGATGTCTTTTAGGTTGCTAATGTCGCTTTATGTTTGTTCACCGAGTCTTTGCTGACTTTACCGCAATGTTTTCTTAAGGGGTTCTCTGGAACTTGTCTTCGTGCGATGCAGTGAAGATGACAATCATTAGAGACGCTCTGTCCACACTGACGAACGCTGTGATAGTGCCACATTCCGGATGGAACAGTTCTTCCTTTGACGATGACCATAAAATTAAGTTCCAGACCTCCCTAGTTCTGCGCAACACTACGGGATGCCTGAGGTAATTGGCTGCTCTCGGAGAGTCTCTCTTCAGGGTAACCGTCTTATCCAACAGGTCCTTTCTATACTGCAGTTTTTAAGCAAAAGAGTTGTTGCGTTCTATAAATTACATACAGTTCTATCATTTAGGCAGCTTATGCGTTTGGGGGTTTTTCCGTATTAGAAAAATAGGAAAAGTACAAAGCCGCTAAGGTGCTATGGTGGTTAAATGCTATGGCTGGTGGTTACATTGTGGGTGGGGGTTTTTGGTAAATTGCAATCATTGCACTCTTTGCCTGTTAATTACTGCAATTTTTGTGCTGTGTGTAGGGCTTATGAATATTATTTAGGGAAAAAAATGTGCATTTGGTAATTCTTTATTGTTGTATACATTTAATTATGTTTGTATACGCATACATATCAGTAAAGAATTGTTTGACTATTCCCTTTGTGGATTTCTCAAACAGCAGTAAGAAGAGAAAAACGTATTCAGAATAGCGAAAGGCAAAACTAAAATATCTGAAAAGAGAATTCAAGGGCCGGGGCAGTATATAAGCTATGTCTGTTCATTTGTAGGTTTGTTTATAATTTTGGTTTATTACTTTTCAAATTGTGTTCTATTAAACAGCAGAGTGAGGCCATTGCGTTTAAACAGAGCCAGAATTGCATTGTATTTGCTGGTAACCCTTCTAAACTTCAGCATATTTTCATAAACTGCTTCTGTGTTGTTGTTCGCTGGGTTGTTTCTGAGCTGCGGAGTTTTACGCTGCCTTTGAGCGCAGGGCTGTGCTGGCGCAGCGGTGCAGACGCGCTCCGAGAGGAAAGCGCCTGCCTGCCCCCGCAGCAGTGCCGCTCCCGGTGGGCGTCCGTCCGCTCACCGCGTGGCCTTCGGCGCTGCCGCGTGACGGCCGTGGAGGCAGACACCTGTCTGCGCCCTGTGCTGCTGGTTCTAACGCGCGGTGCAGCCTTTTCCTTTGCGCCCCGATTTGTACAGTTCCGCTCCTGTCTGTGTAGCAGTGTGACAAACGTTAATGACGCTGCGCCGCGGAACACATCCCTGAGTGGATCCAGTCTGAAAGAGAGGCAACAAAGGGTATTTCGAGCACAGACGAGCTCAGCGATCTGTTCCACAGCGACAGAAGCCGCAGACTGGGGCTCGTACAACCCAGAGGGGCCGGCTGGGGGAAGGGGGCCGGCTGTGTCAGCGAGTCGCTGCTGCCGGGAAACTGCGGGTCTGAGTCGTACTCATCTTTTACAAGAACTGGGGTGGGTTGCTGCACAAAATGGTGTGTTTGCTTTTAACTTCTCAATGGGCTGTATAAAAACCTTCTGCAAGCTGTTTAATACAGCGATTGTAGGTCTGTCTGCGAACGCTCTGTGCTCCTTTGTGGCTTCACCCCCTCAGGAATCTAAGCTCGGCGGGTGAAGAAGCTCGGAAGCAGATGAGGTCTTGCGAGGGACTGGTCGATTCGCTGCTGTACGTGATCCACACGTGCGTGAACACGTCGGATTATGACAGCAAGGTGTGTGCACCTTTCTCCTCGGTGAATTTTAGTGCTAAGCTGTACGTCTGGTAGGACCTCTTGGGGTTTGTGTAGTATACCGTAGCGCCGTGATGTGCTTAGTTCAGCTGGTCTTCTCTCCCAACCCCGGTTCACTGATGCACAATCAAATTCTGCTCCATAACGCAGTGTAACTTCCTCCGTGCTTTTCGTTGTCATCAGTGCCAAAGTATTCAGTCTCTAATAAAATAATAATAAGCTCTTGTGCTTTTCATTTTCAGAATACTAAAAAATAAGCCACTATAGTAGAGATTACTGTTTTAAATAATTTGATACTTGAGGGTACCAAGAGAGAGATTGCCATTTTCCCAGAAAAACAGACAAAGCAATGCCCAAGGCCCAGAATCAGAACTTAGTGCTTGTGCTCCACAGGCCTTTTCACCTCTACCCGATTGCTCTGCTTTGCTTTATTGCTATGTAAGAAAGTAACTCATTCCATGACGTCTTTCTGGTTTGGCTTCAGACAGTGGAAAACTGTGTGTGTACCTTGAGAAACCTTTCTTACCGTTTGGAACTGGAGGTACCTCAGGCACGTCTGCTGGGCATCAATGAACTGGATGACTTGTTAGGAAAAGAATCGCCTAGCAAAGATTCAGAGCCAAGTTGCTGGGGGAAAAAAAAGAAGAAGAAAAAAAAAACTTCACAGGAGGATCAGGTTTGCCGTGTTCCTCGTATTACAAATGTGTCACCTGTAGTTTAGCTGCGGGCAGGGGGGAGCGCACAGCTGGAAGAAAAGCTGTCGTATGTTGAGTGAAAAGGTAGAGGCTTCGTGCAGTTGCAAATATATGTTCATTTTGCAGTGGGATGGAGTTGGCCCTATCCCCGGATTCTCCAAGTCTCCCAAAGGGGTGGAAATGCTGTGGCACCCCTCTGTGGTGAAGCCGTACCTCACGCTTCTGGCAGAAAGCTCCAATCCAGCTACTCTGGAGGGCTCCGCGGGATCGCTCCAGAATCTTTCTGCGGGCAACTGGAAGGTACGGGAATGCCTTCTCTTCCTCCTGTCATCGTATTTTAGCTGGGTTTTTAATAAGATACTGGAACCTGTTTGGAAGGAAGACGTAATTTTCTGGTATGCCTCTGAGCGTTCTCTCTCGTGTGTATCATTCCTGCTCATGTGCTGCAGTAATGTTATTTCCACAGAGAAAAGCAACGACAAAGATGGTAGACAGGAAGGGCAATATGGAAATTGGCCTTGAAATTGGCACCATTTATTTTAAACAAACAGAAAAAGCTTTCTTCCAGTGCATATTAGGTCAAAATAATCTTCCAGCATCTTCTACCTGTGAGTTCTGGTGGGAAGGTACTGTCAGAATAAGATCAGCATAAATAAATTGCTTGTATTTGTTTTATTGTTTGTATTATTTATTTCCATACATTCTGGCTTGTGGCCCTTGCATACGGTATGTTCAAAAAGCACGACATGAGAATGCTTTATCAGTGTCATGTATTTGTCACGGGGAGATCAAAAAAGAAATGTAATCTTTTCCTTTGCTTGTAGAAAACCAGCGAAGACTTTTTCATTTTATGACCATTATAAAATTGATCTTAAAAAAAAAACAAAAAACCAAAACCAACACTGTTCCCTTTTTAATAATTTCTCATCTATTAAGATATTTTGTCTGTTAGACCGCTTTTTTTAAACGTTGCTTTGTAAGAGGAATGAGTGAAAAACAGCAAAGAGACAACCCTTTATAATAATAGAAAATACACGCATTTACCGTGGCATCTTTTCTTTGGAAAACATCCCCTCACAGACTTTAAAATTACAATCTAGTCAGAGACTATTTCAGTCAGAACGTTGCTGCAGATTTGTGAGTAACCAGAGCTTTATCACAGTTCGCAGCATACATTCGGGCTGCTGTAAGGAAGGAAAAAGGGCTGCCGATCCTGGTGGAGCTGCTGAGAATGGATAACGACAGAGTCGTTTCATCTGTGGCAACTGCCCTAAGGAATATGGCATTAGACGTTCGTAATAAGGAGCTCATTGGTAAGTCCGGAACGGTACTGGGAAAGCACGATGACCAACGTGTCAGACCTGGTCCTGGACAACACCAGGATGAGGTTCTACCAACAGAAGTAGCGTACTTGGCCGTACTGGATCGTGGCAGTTGGGTCACCGAAATTAATCTTTTTGCCAGCAGTAGCTTTGCAGAGCAATATTGACATTTGAGTTTGTCTTTAGCCGTCTTGCGTGACAATCTCTTCACAACGGGTGGAAGTCACCTCAGCTACACCAACCTGGACAGGGATTTGTCAGTACAAAATGTGGTGGAAAACACAACTGCTTCCTTGGAGCTAAACAGTAACCTTCTCAGGGTTTCAGTGTCCCTTCCGGTTCCTAAGAGGATAGGACTCTGCTGCGCATACAGGAGTAAATACGTCATTTAATAGTACTGGAAAAAAGTTTCATGTTTGTCACAGAGGCATTTTCCGTGTTGTAGACTAGTGGGATAAGTATATTACAACTGTGTGTACCGATAAGAGTATCATTCTTCTCAAAAAGATAAATGCAGGTGAACAGAATTTTATTACACGTTTCCGAAGCTTCTCCATCTCGGATGTTCAGAACGTGTTTTCTTGCAGTGTCGGTATTGCTTACATCAGAAACTAGGAACAAGAAATTCTGTTCTGCAGCACCAGCCACATACAGGTCATACTCAGGTGATACTCTCTTCTCAGGATTATTTTTTCCCTTCCTGGCAGAACTTTTCAGTTCAGGAATTGACCTCCACCTGTTCTCTCTCCCTGTCAAAGCCTTAACTGTGAAAGAATTACCGGCTTTCCAGATCCACTCTGAAATTAAACTTTGTATAAAATATTTTGAGACGTGAAGTGAGCTATAAATTACCCCACTCCGGTAGTCTATTTTATGCAACTTGACCGCCGTTGGTGGGGGCAGGAACTCCTGGGTTTCCGTGGTCTAAACTCTGAAGAAGATAAGAGTTTGGGGACTGCAGCAACTACCAATATAGATGGGTATATGCAAACGTGTGGTGATGAGCCTGGTGAAAGCCTGGCAGTGACGGGTGCTGCTGTACACGGCAGTGCTGGGAATAGCTTTCCCCTGCGTTTGGAAAGGTTTCCTTTAGTTCGCAGAATTCCTTTTGGGATATTTTTTTCCCTGAGGCACATCATGCAAATAGATAGCTGATGGCTTTGTGTAAAGCTTGTTCATTATTCACTGTTGTGTACAAATACATATCCTCAATAAAATCAGTTAATCATTCAATTAACAGCACAGCCTAAACAGGAAAAAAAACCTACCATAGCTTTAGTTCATGTCCTTTGTCCGCAGCGTGATTATTCCTGCGCATCAGTCAGGAACTGAATCTGAAAGAGCGGAGATCTGATCTCTTAGCAGTAACAAACGAGGTGAATGGATTGTCTGAAAGAAAAACAGAATTCCAAGTTGCTGTAAGGATTTCTTCAGCCTTCCCATAAACGAAGCCTATGGAATGTGCACCACTCCTTCAGTAATAATAAACAGCGTAACACTTTTCCTTGAATGATTCTGCTTTCTCCAAATAATTCCAGTTTACAAATTCCTGGTTTAATGCAGGAATGCAAGTTCTCACATTTTTTAAGCTAAAGGAAAAAAAAAAAAGGAAAGCTTGATCTCTGGTCTCTCTTGACTCCGCGTAAAATGTGAGTTCTTGGAAGGTTTCCACGGTTTTGATGCTGTTTGTTCGTAGTGCTTTCAGATGCAGTTTTGTGATGAGTCCTGTCATTTCAAATCTTAACTGCCAAAATGTATTTTTTTACTTGGTTCTGTCGATGGGGTTTTTATAGGTAAATACGCTATGCGAGATCTGGTTAATCGACTTCCAGGAGGCAACGGTCCCAGCATACTGTCTGATGAGACAGTAGCAGCAATCTGCTGCGCTCTGCACGAGGTCACCAGTAAAAACATGGAAAATGCCAAAGCCCTCGCGGATACCGGGGGAATAGAGAAGCTGGTGAACATAACGAAAGGAAGAGGTGACAGGCAAGTAGGCAGCAAAGTTCATACCTGAACTGTTCTCTTTTCCATTTCAAATGCTTAAGAATGTGGGAAATGGTTTTTTGAGTTTAAAAAAAAAAAGGATCTGCTTTTGCAGTCCTGGTCAGTGTAGCTAACAACGTCTGAATCAGGCGGGGAAGGAAGAGGCCGTCGGTACCACCGCTCTCTTGCAGTGTATTTGCTGTCTAAAGCTTCGGGAGGCTTTTATGGGTACACGCAGTAGTCACATTAATGGCGCCTATTCGGGTTAAACGGCATTAAAAAAAAATAAAATTGTCCCCTCCTAAGCACCTGCAAGGTTAATAGAATATTTAGAGCTTTTCAAAGTCAGAAGGCGTTAGTGCCTTTGTCAGGATGTAGCGCAGTAGCTGTGAATTGTACGTAGCGTGGCCATTTGGGGGGCTGTGAGGAGACGTGTCCTGCCGAGCGGTTCACCGAACCGGTGGGGCCCTCTCGAACAGGACCGCACAGCACGTGCTGACGTTCTGCGCGTGGGTGACCTGAAGAGAGAATCTCTAGGCTGGAGAGGGAAACGATGCGGCGCTCCATCAGGGTCTGCACCAGCCTTCTCTGGCGGCTGCTGAGCCCGCCGCGTTCACGCTGGGGTAACGCGGGCGTGCCTCGCGGAGACCGGCAGAGACGACCTGCCTCGCTCCACAGCATCAAGCTTCAGGCTCTTGTGTAGCTCAGGAACGTTGTTCTTTGTAAGTGGAATTAAGTGGCTTTCTAATAACGTCATATTCTTCACTTCCTTAGATCGTCACTGAAAGTTGTCAAGGCAGCCGCCCAGGTACTGAATACACTATGGCAATACCGAGATCTCCGCAGCATTTATAAAAAGGTAAATTACAAATTTGGCCTACACTGGAAAACAGTTCTCCAAAACCTCCTAATTTAATGAAAAGCAATTTATTTTTATGTTTTTTTCTCGCCACTCCCCAGGATGGATGGAATCAAAGTCATTTTATTACACCAGTATCAACGCTGGAGCGAGAGAGATTCAAATCACATCCTTCTCTATCAACAACAAATCAGCAGATGTCACCTGTCATACAGTCAGGTCAGTTGGGAAATGCAGAGATTTACTGAAGGGATACTGGTATCCCATTTTTTTAACTCAAATACCCTCTCAGTTTACTGCTAATTCTATCTAAAGCACGGATGTCATGCTGTCTCTCCTCTGCATCTAAACATGAGCACTGAATGTCACCGCGGCTGTTCCTGCTGGCAGGCTTCAGGCCCCACAGGACTCGTGGATGTCTCCACATCAGCATTTCAGTTTGGGTGCGGAGCACTTTGAGGCAAATCCCCCCACTTACTCCTTAACGCAAATCAAAGTGCAGTCTCCGAATGTGCGAACGGAGCTCCCGTTGGATGCCAGGGAGCCAGCCGGGTGGTGTGTCCCCAGACCACTACCGCACGCCAGCCGCTAACGGCGCTCAGCTCGTGGGACCGGGTTAGGCTTGCTGCTCAGCAGGACCCTCGGGGCACGCGCTGGACTGTGTGACCCACTGTTTCCCCTACAAACCCCCTCCTTCCGCGCGGCGTGACTCGGCGTTGTAGGTGTGGCCTCCCAGAACGCGGGTACTCGATAGAAAGAAACAGACCGGTAGTGGGGAACCTGTTGTCATTCCCAATTATGTCGTGTCCCATTAGGATGAGTGAGACAAATACAAAATCGTACTTTTCCGACTCCTCATTTATTTCCCACCTTTGTTCCTTTAACATCCTCAGCACAAGGATTTAGATCTCCATGAGGGGGCCGATACAAAATCTACTCGAAGCCTCGTGTATTGCCTTCGTTTGGCATTTTATTGTATCTGGTTTACTCTCCTAGTTTTATGTGAATAGATCTCTGTTAATACCAAGAAATACCTGTCTACCATGACTGCTAAGATAAGTGACCGGTTCCTACAATACTCTTGTTTAATTACTTCTTTACATAAAAGTAACCAACCCGACACATTCCCTCATGACATGGTTGACTTGAAAAACCAGGACTGAAGCAGGGATTTGTTTGCTGAGGAGGAGTACACCTGTAGTGCCTTAGGAAGGGAGAGCAAGCGTATCTTTCCTCCCGCCCACCGCAGCGCGCCGTACAAGACCGACTCCTTTCCCTAGTGCCGTACAGGAGCAGACCGCAGTTACCGGTTCTGGAGGATTTTGTTATTTGGATCTCACTGTCTTCCACGTCTGTTTTTCTCTGCCCCCTCTGGGGTTCCAAAGGAATGTCCTGACCAAGTATCTTTGTCACTCGCAAACCACGTGATACCAAAGGCAGTTGTACCCCTGGCTGCCAGGCTGCTCGTGCTGCCACCAGACCACCACCTGGAACCCACAGACTGTTCAAGCTGTGCATCTACTGCCAGAGCCAAAAGTACCTTCTCCGGCTAAGCAATGACAAGGAAACAAAACGGCTTCGGCTCAGGGAACTGACCAGATTCTACCAAAGCATAAAAGGCTGTTCCAGTACCTACTGTCACATTCCGGTCTCGGCTCTTTCTCTCCCAAGATACGCTGGCAGAACAACTGTCTTACGCCGGTTCTCTGAACTACACGGAGGAAGTAAACGGGCAGCTCTAACATAATATTCAGAGGCTGTCGTACTTCAAAGAACACCGAGTAAAAAACTCCTAATAGGAAGTGTCTGCTTTTCTGTTCCAGAGCGTGAACAACTCAAACTAGTAAGGTGGAAGTTTGGTGCAAAGACCGCGTCCGCAGCGGGTACTGCGGTAGCAGCCGGGCCGAGCACAGCACGCGCCGCAGGTGCATGGTGGAACGGTTACACTTGGCCTGCAACGGTTGTTCTGGTTTCCGTCGCTCAGTTATTAACACACACATTATATTGACCCCTGTCAGAATTTTAATGACGCCCCCAAATTTAGCTTTTTTAGCCGTGAATATGCCAGGATAATATCAGTAATTAAACTATCCTTAATAACACGGAAGCATGAGATACGATGTAATGAACACAGCTAATGGAAGAAGATATCATTGGTAAATATTTTGAAGCAAAATTTCTAGAAATTATTTTTAAGTATTCTCCCATGTCACTGGAGTCTTTCTAAGCCAACAAAACCTGAGTGGTCTGTAAAACGGAAGATTTAGAACAAACTTTTTACAGCTACAGTAGAGATTCAGCTGTTGACTGTAAGAATGTAAAATAAGGAATCCGTTGTTATGATCTTACAATGGTCATCAGCCAGCTGGAGCACGAAACGTCCAAGATAGGCTTCCGCGTGCTAATCAAAGAGCAGTAATCAAGCGTGGCCATGGACCGCTTCAGCCAGGCAGACTGTACATTTTTCTGTCCTGACCCAAGTGATAGGATGGACTTAAAGACTCTCTTTAAGTATAACTTACATAAAATCATAAACATTAGGAGGAGTATCACCGTGTAAATGCAAACAAACTGTCATATGCAAACTGGAATGGGTAAGGTCTCGTACTGCCGTTGTAAGCATTATAGCGCAGTGCTTCACCACTAACGTATAACGTTATCATCTCGTGGTACGTTCTCGGTAGCTTTTGTCACTGGGGTTCTCCACCCAGGAAAAACTGTGTCCTAGTTCTGTCCGTTACCCGCGAGTCGCTCACTTGCTAAGCCCTGAGGAAGGCGGGGCTGCGGAGGGACTGAAGAGGAGGTTAGGGATGGGAAAGCCTGGCTGATAATCTCTCTTTTTTCATCAGTTGGCAGCACCTCCTCGTCCCCGGCTTTATTAGGAATTCGAGAACCCCGCTCTGAATACGATAGAACGCAACCGTCTATGCAGTATTATAATAACCAAGGCGATGTCATTACACATAAAGACATATATACTGGTAAGCGATCGGTTAGGTGAACTTTTAACTGGAGTACGTAAATACTCCTTATCTGAGGAGATTTTACAGTCATAAGAGGGACAGTTGCACTAGCAGGCTTGTTACTACTTCACGTTGTTTTCCGGTTTTATTCATTATATTCACCGTGTGTGGAACAGAGCAGGGTTTCGGCTGTCTCTGCTGTTCTCTTTAAAATTGCGCACATTGCCAGAATAAGAGAAGATCAGTTTATATATTGGGAGGTGAGAGGTGTTTGGAAATTTTATTTATATTTAAAATCATTAGAAATGCAGAAAATTGTTATATTATGCACATTATATATATTATTATGTTATAAATAATAACGTGCAATTGTATATTATAATAATATAATACTATTATATTACTAAATTATATTGAGATTTCACCTTTTGCCTGGTCTCCCTTTTCTTTCTTACCATTAGGCACGTCACAAAACAATAGAGATGACAGTGAATAAAGAGAAGGAAATTCCTTGTTTTAAAGGTTATTAGTCTGTAAAACAAAAAACAGCAACACAAAAAAAGCCTCTTGGTTTCAATTTAACTACTGCTGAGGAACAAAATTTGCCTGTATTGTGCTATTGTACTATATTATTAGTAGACACTAACATCCGCAGACTTGATTGTTTGGGTGCTACCTAATTTCTTCTAAGTAAAATAGAAGCCAATAGACTTACAGGTGAAAGAATAAAGACTGAAGTTTATGCCATAAACTGTTTTCTCACAGGTTCCAGCAAACCTTCACCAATTTACATCAGTTCCTATTCCTCACCAGCAAGAGAACAAAACAGGCGACTACAGGTGACTGCAAAACTTTATTTTGACGTGATGCTGATAACAAGACTCGGCATACGGTGCTTAATGGAGCTTAAGGGAGCCGCAGTGCGCCTCGGAATACCGGAGCGCTTTTTTATGGAGTGTATCCCTAGCAGAGTCAGTTACCGGGCTGCAGTGTACTCAAACTGACAATTGCTTACGCACTTCTGTTACCTTTGGGTTTCTTTTTCTAGTCACCTATTTTAGCGTGGTGTTCTTATGGTGGGATCCGAGACCGCTTTTCTGACTTGACTTTGGTTTTTTGGTCGGTGTGGTCAGGTTCTATACTTTCTCCTTACACTCTAAGAGTATTACTTCAGGAGCGGGACTAGCTTCCCAGTGGACGCGGAAGGAGATCTGAGGGCAGGCTTAGAGGCTTCTCCTCCAGTTACTTTCATTTAAAAATGAGGTACATTTCATTTGAAACCTGTGTTACTATCAGCGTTGGTAGAGCTGCACTGAACTTTCTAGGGAAAGGTTCTGTATCGTGTGCAAGTTTGAGAGAGAAGTATTGCTGTGTGAATTGTATTTTGAAAGCTTGTTCTTCTATCATTTTGTCAACAGCATCAGCAATTGTACTACAGCCAAGAAGACGCCAACAGAAAAAACTACGATGCGTACCGATTATACCTGCAGTCCCCACATAGCTATGAAGACCCGTATTTTGATGATCGAGTTCACTTTCCTGCTACTTCAGATTACACGACACAATATGGACTGAAATCAACCACAAATTATGTAGACTTTTATTCCACCAGACGATCTTCTTATAGAGCAGAACAGTACCCAGGCTCACCTGACTCCTGGGTGTAGCATCAAAGAGAAGAAACACCAGTGTATTTCTCATCTTGCTTGAGAAGGAATGGGATGGCCTCATGCGTTGTTCTGGTTACGAAATGTGAAAGTGAAATAAAAGAAGGAACACGGAAGATTTTATTTTTTTTGAATTATTTTTTTGAGTGAAGAATTGTGAGGAAGACAAACTGGAAGGGATGGGTTTTTGCTCTGTTTAGATGTTAGGTATAATTCCTTGTAGCTCCTGTAGTCCGGTGAGGGTGTGGGCGACGTGATGAAAGGTCTGAGAATTGAGTAAAATGAATTTGGAAAGTGTGTAGGTCAGAGCAAATTAAAGCTGATTTTTTATGTGAATAAAAGTCTTGTTCTGATAGTTTGTACAGAAAAAATAAAATGGATGCCCTTGTTTTATTGCTATTACTAAATGTCAGGTGTATGCTATCACGTCTTGTAAATTTCTTTCGTTGGTGTAAATATGGAAATGCCACGTGGGTTTAAAGTGCCATCCATTTGTAACGCAGTGTGTCATTTTAAAAGGAATTTGAATCATCGTGCACAAAAGAAAATCCAAGAAAATGTTATAAATTTTAAAAGGAGAAAAAAAAAAACAACTTTTAAAAATGAATAGTGTAATTTTGAAGCACAAAGTCCAGTCCAGTATATCTCCACCTCTCCCATTCCCTGCCTATTTCATAAGGAATTTCACTGCCATTTTCTATGCACATGGAATAACAATAAATATGGAAGTCTCATCCATGGAAAGCTGTTCCCTGTTCATTTTTTTTTATTTTCTGTGTGTGATATTTGAAATAAATACCATGAATATGAAGTCTAATTGCATGTTTTTAAGCAGGTTAAATGTATCAAAACATTTGGGCCATTTTCTGCACTTTGTTCAGTGCATATATTCTGAATCTGTCAGGCTGGCAGACCAAAGTGAGAAATTCCGCACTTTCCGCCTGTTGCTCCTCAGACTAGTGATTTCACTTGTGAGATGGGCAATCCAAGAGGTTTCAGAACTCTCTCCTGTCTTCTTCCCATCACTCCTCTACTCCTCCCCTTGCTCTCCCCGAGACAATTAAGATGATCTTGCTTTCATAGATTTGCACTACACTCTGCTTGGTTTTATTTAAAATAAAAATCTTTGATTATTTTTAGTAGCTAAGTCACATACTCTCCACGTGCCATAGAGTCTGTTAACTTTATACTGTCTGTAATGGCAATTATTGTTCCCCATCATTGCACTTTTCTTTGGTTTTCAGTGTTTCCAAATATCCCGATTGCATCGGTGAAATGAGAAAAGGTAAGCAGAACTGCTCCGCGTTCAGTGCATACCGCAAATCCACGTTCCCTTGATGGGCTCCTTCAGCCCCCCGGCTGCGAAGGGGAAAGAAAGGAAAGGGGTGAAGAGCACAGCAGAAGTGGCGGGTGACGTCCTGGCTCCGACAGCCAGCCGTGCGGTTCCCGCTGGCCGCAGTGCAGCGTGTGCTGCTGAGCGCCAGTTCCGCGCAGATGGTGCCTTCTCTCTCCTAGAAGACTTTATTTTTTCTTTTAAGATAGAAAATAGTTTCCGTTTACTTGACTTTGAGTTTGTTTCTTGCAACGATAATTTCGCGGCTGATCTTTCATCACGTCTCTACCTCCCTTCAGAGCCCTGTGCGAGCTGCGGCGGGCAGACCGGCGCCGAGCAGCGTCGGTGACCTGGTATGCGGGTGACCTGCTGAAGGCGGTAAGCGCTGAGCCCAGTGCGCTTATTTGGCATTCCGCTGTCCCAGGAGGATTTAAATTAGCTTCAGATAACAAAATAATAGACTTGAAAGGGTCATAGTCTGTTACTGCTTCTTTGAATCTGCTGGTAACTCCCCAAAAAGAGGGAGGCGGTCATTTCCACAAAGCCGCTGTATCACGGAATGGTTTTTGCTTCTCAGCTGAGGCAGCTTCATCAAGACCAAAACCAGCGAGATTCAGGACAGCACCCCCAGTTTGGATCTTTCATGCTGTAGAAAACATAAATGTGTATATATAGTTCATTACGGTTTATTTGGGTTTTATTGGTCTCATTTATGTATTTTACACTTCATGTCTTGGTCCTATATTGATTAAAATTATCTGTACAGTGTATTTGTTGGTTAATTTCCCTTTATGTGTAGTTTCAGACTGAACGTGTGGAAGTTGTTCCCTTGCACAGTGCAGTCTGGCTTTTGGGCCCGTTTCAAAATGTCAGGAGCACGAATCAAAGCGGAATGCTTTTCAAATGCTCTGTACTCACAATTTTGTATTCAGATTGATACTCCCTGAGAGAGATATAAATTGTTAACTTTCTGAAAAAGTGGATGTCCTTAGAAGTTGATGCTAATTTGGAAGTTAAACAGTAATAGTGGCCTGGGAAATTCACTGCTTTGTTTCCACCTTTCTAGTAACTGCAAACATGGTGAAAGAAAAAGAGGAATGAAAAAGCAGGGAGCTAAATATGATTTGGATTAGAACGGATTGAGAAGGTGTACAGCGAGAGTCAACAGCAGACTTGTACGCGTCCTTTTGTGTAAGTAACTCCCCCAGAGTTCAACGGAAGCAGCACTGACCTCGGTGAAAGAGTTCTGCTCGCTAAATGCCACAGAACAATGGGAGGCAAGTGCTCAGTCACGTGTGTCCACGGTGCTCTGTCTTGTAAAAACCCTAAATACAATACTCTTAAAAAGGAGATTAACTGTAACTGAATTAGGATTATTATTTAAATAGGCTGAAAAGAATCCCGGCCACTAAAAGGATAGCGTGCGTGCATGCGTGTGTGTGTGTGTGTGTGTGGTCTTCACTCCTGCCTGAGTAAGCGTCCCTCGTGAACAAGGTGTGGGCTATGTGAGTCATACCTGAGTGTTTGTCACTCTCACGAGTCTGCCCTGAAACGGTGGTGAATTGACACAGTTACATACAAGAAGTACATGAAAGGACAGATGAGACACATTTCTCAGGGCGGCATTCATGAGCTGATTCTCTGACTTCTATTAGTTGTCTTGACGAGCATGGCTGAACTGCGTGCCGGTAGCCGGTCCCATTCCCCAGAGCCTGTATCTCACGTTTCTAACCACCAGGCACTCGTTTGCCCAGCCAGGGGTCTCGGTTCGCAGCAGGCGGCTCCTGCCCCAGCTGCGTGTTGCTGCTTCACACCGAGTCCCCTCTGGCTGAAGCTAACGTCAGTGCTGCACTCCTGCACGGCCTTAGAAACACCTCCGGTGTGCTCAAAGGCAGAGAAATGGCCTGACTCATCTTAGCGTAGCACAAAGATCTACGATATACCCGAAAATACTAATTCTCGGCACGTACACAGAGGTGTTCAGCCCCAGGGAGAAGAGCCAGCTGTGGCGTGACAGCACAGCTCTGTGAAGCCACAACAGGCCTAACGAATACGGGTGAACAAATACGAAACGAACCCTTCACGGCCAAACCCAACTGCACAGGGTAGCAACCGGAGAGAGGTGTAGGGGAGCCTGGCAGGAGCAGAGATGAGTCATGCAGGAAAACAAGATTTAGCTATAAGCAGGCGGCTTGTGAACACTGGGAAAGCCGAGTTCTTTAGCCTATCAGAGGGAACAGACCTGGCTTCAGCGAAGGGAAAACATCTCGGCCAAGGACACCGGTCATGTGTGCGTTCTGTGCCTGAGGTACTGCAAGAAAGACTGATGCTCATAAAAGGTAACGATGTAAACGTT
The DNA here is from genome assembly GCA_003993805.1 of Himantopus leucocephalus. NCBI lineage: Eukaryota > Metazoa > Chordata > Aves > Charadriiformes > Recurvirostridae > Himantopus > Himantopus leucocephalus. The sequence goes on along the minus strand of RSEF01000007.1, from coordinate 40,998,852 downwards.
AATCAACTTTTAACAAAACGAGACATGCCTTTGTGGCCATGGGTAAATTACTGCAGCTGTCAACAACAGCCGATGAAGGGCTCGGAAGGAAAGCTGTCGGTTTGAGACCAACTACGGAACTTCTCGTAGGTAAGGCTGGACAGAAGAGACGGCAGCAACCTTCACATGCTGTGGCACAGAGGTGCAAGGATTCGTTTCTGGCTATGAGGCAAGAACCCATTTCAGGTTCTTAAATGACTATCACACCTAACCATCCGAGTCTGGCAACCGTGAGACAGGGAAACAGCCAGCAGTCCCTGTTCTTGCCCAGCCAAGCCCTTACCGTATGAAAACATGCTGCAAGAGCGGTGCACACAAAGCACTGTTGGCGGTATGCAATTAGTCCTTGTTAAGGAGAAGACCTTGCTGTTTTACCTCAGAGAAGCCTAAATCAGGAGAGGGTCATGTTCAGAGCGATCTGCCGGGGCATACGGCGAGATACCGCTCCAAACACGACACGGGTGGGAGAAGTCACAGTCTGCAAAGGACACCACAAATCAGCAACAAGGTTCTTCATTTGCTCACAATGAGCATCAAAGTGGTATTTTGTGAGTTCCTTTGTCCCAAGACGGCATTACTTTATTTGAGAGTCTAAATATTTTATATTTAGATGCATACAACTTACAGGGCATTCATCAGTTTAAAATGCACATATTTTCAAAAAATATGGAGTTTTCTTTTTGCTTTTATTAGGTTTTTCAGGCTATCAAAAAATTGTTTAATACTTCGCTTTCTTTATGGCATTTTAATTAACAGTAGAGTTGATAATTCCATCATAATTAGCCATGCCAGCGTAATCATCCTAGATGATGTGCTATTTTCATAAAACCTAATCAGGTATGCTTAAAAACGTATAACTGGAATATTCTGGAGGACATTTAGATTAACCCCAGAAAAACAGTTCTGCTGACTGGGTTTTGTGACCATGGTGTAGGACAATCAAAGCCATCATCAGCTACACAGCTTTCCGCACCACACATCTCTTCTGAAACCATACCGCTGGAAACAAACAAATCAATAAAACTGAAGTAAGACACAAGCTTAGAGCACGGACCAACCACTGCTCTGGCAGTTTGCTTCATTAAGCCCCTCCTCAAATCTGCGTGGGACAGTGTTTGTGTCGCCACAAACCTGGTGCAAGTTTCAGTAGAATATCTGGAATAGATTATTTCTCAAAGTAAATGTTAACTGTCAAAGGCCTGTGTTCCTAAAAAAACTGTAAAAGTGTATCTTTTCATTCTTCCCTGGCTTAGAGCACACTGAACGCTCATACTCCCGTGCAATGACTCCCATCTGGACGGAGACCAAACACACAGTTCCATATGGATGCACCGCTTTCTAAAAAAACAATGGACATCATAGGAAATAAGAACTGTGTACTGTATCAGCAAAGTGAACTCAAACACATTACTTACTCTATAAAAGCACTGCCTGGTATCAGTCAGTCTCATACGTAGCAGTGAGGCGCTTTCTGCTTTAAACTGACTTGCTACTTCTGCACTACGCCCTCTGCTTAAATGCCAATTCTGCAATGGAGTTCGTTATAGTAAATAAGGCTCCTGCTGTTGATATCAAGTTCTAATAACAAGTGTTTTGCTATTAAAATGACAGTTAGGAAAGGTATATTCAATATACCACCCATCCTACACAGACAAATGTACATCGGGTAGACAATGGACTATGTATGCAGGTATCCCTCTAGAACAGAGAACTGCAGGCTCTGCTGAAGCAAATTCATATAAAACTGCATTTAAATAAATGAAGTCAAGAAATAAAAGCTATGAAAGAAGGTCCCATGTGTTACGTACTCCAACCTAACACAACCCATTTAGAATGTGTGTACATTTCATGCTGTTGGACAAAATTCGGCCTCATGTATACTCGTTATCCTTCAAAAGCAAAAAGATAAAATGAAAAATAATGAAGTATAAACACTGGAAAATAAGCGAGTCAGAAACACAACGTGCAAGACTGAGGCTCTGTACCTGAGAAACAAAACACTGTTCTACTGAGAGCAACTCAAAAGACATACTTTGATGCAGCCCTCACGCCCCATTACTGTTTCGGCATTCTGCCTTGCTCCACCTTGTCATCTACACGTGCAACTGCCCACCGCAGTGGAAAACATCCAAGGAGGAGCTGACTTGTTTCTTGACAAAGGCCAAGACTTGCCAAAGGTCAGTGGAGAACTGCAAAATGGGGGAAGTACTTGTATATTCCACACAGGAGAATAATTACAGCTCATCAGAGAAGGAAAAAGCATATTGGACAACAACATTCAGTTCAGACTAACCCTTAATTTACATTGTTTTCATTTATCTAACGATATCAGTACATTTGAACTTGTGTCTGGCCAGAGGAGCTTACAGAATACAAGGGAGATTTCAAACCAACAGACTGCTATCACAGTTACCTCGGATTGTTGTTCGTGTGTCTTACACTAAAGGAAGAAGCGGGAAAATGGGTTACAGTTATGTGTTGGTAACTGGGATTGCACATCAATCTGCCTCTTCCTACGCGTCACTGGGAACACTGGCATGACAACACACTTCTCTAAAACACTTTATATCAATGCAATAACCCCAAAGGCCGGAGTGGCACAGTTTGGGAACTGAAGCTTAGGTCTACTTTGATTACTGTTAAATGTGTAGCTTCAATAATGTGGAACTCGGTGGAGGCTGCAAAATCTCTCCAAGAAGCTGGGTAAATACTCAGGTTGTTGATTGAGTTTGTTACTCCCAGTTGTGCTCACACTAGGAAATTTAAACGCAACTTCTGTATATCCTAGATAGGACATCTATGTCCTCGCAGTGTAACATGCATTTATACAAAACTTCATACAGTTAGAAAACAATTAAACAGTAATACCATGTACAAAAATACCAACATTTTGTATCCCTATTTCTATCGAAATGAGTCCTGCGGTACTTTCACACAAGGGATCTTTTTATTTTTCATTAGTTACTGAACATAAGCTGGGAAAAAGTCCGTGTACTACACGAAAGCTTTGCCTGTCATAGCTAATGTACAGGCTATCGGAAATTCCTAGGGTAGACTTCCATCGGCTCACAGGAGCTGACCACTAACACAGTGGACTTTTTTGGATTCAGAGATCCATCAGTGCGCTAACAGAAAGCCTTATGAGGAACACTGAAAACGTGCCACTCACTGGCAGCAGCGTTACCCTCGGAAATTAAATGTCAGACACTCTTAGCTCCATCAATGGAACTACTAGGAGGGGGGTTGAGCCCACACACAGAGCAGAAAGCTAAACGTTTCCTCTTCCACTGTGAAGTCTGTCACTGTAAATATTTTAAAACCAGCTCTTTCCCCATAGCAAAAGGATTTAGTAATTCAAAGAATGATGATAACGATGGTCTGTGCTAAAACGCTTTGCCAATGAGAATACTATGAATCTGCACGTTGAATATCACTGACGTGTTGGCTCATGCAAACAAACAATTAAGACAACAGTTTTGCTTGTCTGTGGAACATAGTGAGTTTCAAAAAGGAAAAGTGAAGTTGAAAAAGAAAATTGAGGAATTAATCGCATCTGTAAGCAAGCTCCAGAGGCAGACGTGAGGACAAGAAAAAGTATCAGAACAGGAACACTTCATGGAGTTTTAAAAAGAGAATGCAACGGCTTCTTCAGAGATACCATCATACGCAACTGCCCATTCCATTGTTAAACGTGGGCACTCATACACAAGGTTTTGGTTCTCTTTATAGGTTCAAAGCATTTCTTTCTGCTGAAACCGCATGAAAAGTTGATTTAACTCCTACGCATTATTCAAAGACATGGGGAGTGCTGCCACAGAGTGAGGGCAGACTAGTTAACAGGGACAGCTGGAATTTCAGGAGTTGATCACACCCCTTCCGAACACAGGCCAGGAAAAGCACAGTTAGGCAGTGTTCACTGGGAAGGTATGCTACTAAATTGCAAAAAATAGAAAGTTGTTGCCTCTGTGGTTAGTCTAGGGAATAAAAGCGGTTACACAAGAATGTAACGGGTGTGGCAGCAGCTAATGACAAGCACGGTCACAAGGGCTGTCCCGTCCAACTGCCTGCGGGCGGTTTGTGCAAACAACACTATCCTGCCACAGGAAGGAACAAAGCTCAACTTTTTCTTTGTCATGCCAGTAGAGATTGATAGCGCTGCAAGCAGGCATTCCCTTTGGGAGACTACAGCAGCGGCATTTCCACAGAGGTACCAAGGGCTGGGTCAGCTCCTGGGGGTCAGCCGGTTCACTGACCTTAGCCACGAAGCTGACCAGTCGGAGTCCTGGAGCAGTCCGGCAATCCCAGGCGCTGCATCTCCTTACCACTTCAGAGCACCCTAAATATTCGTAAGTATCTTTAGGCATACCATTCTTTATGCTAAGCGTCACCTTGTAGTTTGTTCTACTGTATATGAACGACATGTACAAGAACAACATAAGCAGCAGGGTATTTAATGGGGTGATTTCCAGCTGGTTCTTAAAGTCATGTGTGGGTTCATCTTTCTTGACTAGGAAGAGTGTGAAGGGAATTATCTACCTGTCCATCAGCACAAAGTAATCACACACTGTGAGAAGAGATTGATCTCCATTAGGACTAAATACAAAAGACCTCCAGCTCATTACAAAGGGCTTATAATCAAGTCACTGCATTGGAGCACAGTTCATTTGACTATGTCCTAAAATTACTCAGATAGTTAAGTAAAGGCAGAATCTGCCAGTGCATCCCCAGAATGGCCGAGAGATACAGGAAACTGAGATCATCATACCACATGAAATGCTGAGTTGCTACTGTTGGCAGCCTTCCCTCTGCCCCAAAATCAATCCTTGTATATGAGCGCTTAGTAAGGGAGCAAAAGACACATTCCTTCAGTTTGGCTGTAAATTCTCCAGCACTCCTATTGATCCATACCCTACTTAAAGCTGTCACTCATCCAGAGAGGTCACTGTGTTGTTCTAGAAGAGGATTTATCTAATTTCAAGTATGGCACACAATTATAAACCCATACAATGAAGTGATAAGGCTATTCATCAGTTGTCAAAAAGGCATTCAGTTTGAACCATGACAGCCTAGCTTGCTGATACACATAGAATGGTTTGAGTTGGAAGGGACCTTAAAGACCATCCAGTGCCACCCCCTGCCCTGGGCAGGGACACCTCCCCCCAGCCCAGGTTGCTCCAAGCCCCGTCCAACCTGGCCTTGAACACCTTGAAATATAATTAAACATTCAAACATTGGAAACAAAAAAAAAAAAAAAATCTTTTAAATTTTACAGGTACATTAACCCCTGCTGATGCCTGACATACCAAGGGCTACAAAGGAAATTGTTACAACCCTACTCCTTTCACATGGCTGTAACTCTCTGCAACATCCATGCTGTTCAGCTGTTTACCAGTCAGGAATTTTGACAATGAAGCTTGTAAAAAAGACTAAGCAAAACCGCTCTCAGCTGTTTTTTTTAACTTTTCCCAAATAACACAAGTAAACTTCTAAGTCAATTTGCTTGAACAAGGCTGAAACCGATCCATATTTGAAACCAAACTCAAAACCTAAGTATATCAGCTTCAGCAGAGCCTACTGACTTAACGAATTGCACAAAAAAGCAAGTGACTCTGAAAATGCTTACTAAGTGTCTCCATATATTTTTTGCAGATCTAGCTGCCACAAACTTTTCTTTGCCTCAGTGATTATCTTCCTAATTTAAGTGGGTATAAAATAATGTGCTAGATACGGTGGCAGTTAACAAGTAGGACCATAAAGCCTGGCTGGCCCAACGGCACAGAAGGTGGTGTGCAGGTAGCTCTACCCTGCTATAGTGCTAGAGCAACAAACTGGCTGGAAGTTACAGGGCTGTACCTGCTGTCCTGCTGTGGGGACAAACATACTGAGATGAAGATTTCTCTTCAAACAGCATGAAACTGTCCCGGTGATGCACGAGGTGTAAGTCGTGTGGTTCACAAAGCCTGCGTGTTAAGAGGAGACATGAAGAGCCGAGAAAGCTCATTTCAGCTTCCCAGCTCTGTTGGTCCTACAAATGCTAAAATCCTTTGCTTCACGACCACCATCTAGTGGCAGTTTATCTATCCAGCTACAATTACGAGAATATGAAATACGTTTGTTTCCCTGCCAACACAGCACAGACAAATCTCTTCCTGCGCTTTCCAAGCAGCATGGACACAAGATCACAGGGAGGACGCGCTTCCCCAAGACTTCTATTCCCACAGTCTGCAACACATATGCTTTATATAGCATCGTATGTATTACTGCCCCACACACGCTGAGCCTATTCTGTAGTCTGATGGGGGAAAGAGAGGAATCCTTGCGTCTGTTTCCTCCTCATTTTCTTCTGAGTGACCGGCACTCCACAAGGCAGAAGGACTAACCCACTCTGGCTCCACGACATCGCCTGTGAAAAAGCTAATCAGATAGCAACTGCCGAGGAGACTTGCCGTTTACTCATCCTCAGCCTTGACCCGTACATTCAAACAAGCAACGACTGTAACCTAGCTTGCAAGATGAATCTCACCATAACTACTGTAACACCACAAACAGAAGAAAAATGGGTATACTAAAACCAATTATTCAATTTTAGCACCTCTGTATAATTTTTTTGATATTCTGCAAAGGCTATCAATTATAACATTTTCCTCTTGTGTAACTTTCATTTTTATTCATCCAAGTAAATACAGCAATTACATTTTAGCTCTGTACTACTACAATGTTATCCCAAACACGCCAAACAAGACCAGGGGCAAGTCACAGTTCTCTCTCCATTTTCCAGCTTATTGACATACTCCAAGGAGCACGCCCTAACCGCCACTGCTTCAGAAAGCTGCTAGTCCAATGGCAGTTACTGGACAATTTGAATCAGTTTTTACCCACCATGAAAAAGGTACATCTCTTGTTTACAATTGGGTCCAGGATGAAGTCAGGTATGGTAAAGAATTACCATTCAGTGACAGCATATGACGGGCCCTCTAGAGGCTAGTCACTCTAACAGAAAGAGTTGCTTTTGTGTGTTTGTTCAGAAAAATAGATACGATGACAAGTAATTTACAGCTGACTAGCTCCAAGGAGTTCAATATCACACGACATGTAAAACCAGCAAGATACTAAAAAATATTTTACTTTCATTTGCTTCCCACCATTAAGCTGTTTTCTGAGGGTGAAGGTCCAAAGCCATGATCAACAGCAACAAAATACAGTGAATTTCCATGTTTAACCTTTGCGGAAACAAGTGTTGCTGTTATGATATGACAGAAGCAGTGAAATCTTTGTAAGGGCTTCCGTACGGCTCAGTGTATTGCAATTTAATTCTTTAGAATTTATTTGCTTATTCCACTACCAAGTAAGATTTTTTTTAACAAGGACACTTAGGTGAACAAAACACATGATGACAAAGGTATATCTTTCTAGTCATTCTGCCAAAAAAGTTTGATTCTATAACGAAAAATTATCCAGTAAGGTATATCTTCTCCTTAATGATATCCCCCTTTACCTACCAGCACTATCATACGGTGTCTAGACACTTCTTTTTTCTCTTGTAGTCTGTGCAACAACTAGCGTCCAGATCAGAACCAGGACTTGAACTTCTCAGGTTTCCTAGAAGAAAAAGATAAGCTTTACGGATGTGAAGCCAGACTTACTACAGATTTTGTCCGATGCATAATATATGCACTAGTGAACAATTATATCGATATAAAAATCACTGAACATATGGCTGCCTTCACTAATTGGTCTTCTCCGTGCTTTAAACACTTAACAATAATGTTCTTTGCAACATTACTAACTTTATGCTGAATTACTATAAACAGACAATATAAATCCAGGACAGAGGAAAAAAAAAATTAAAGCATAGATTAGTAAAAAATAAGTCATACACCCGCACCAGAATATTTGTTGTCTCCATCATGCTCCTGCAGCATTTAAAACCAGCTATATTGACTCAACTGAAAAACGCACTGCCTATCTGTAACTGAGCTTTAGAAAACAGCAATAGTATTTCACCGTTCAATTACCAGATGTAAAAACAGTATCAGTTCATATCAGTAGCCACAAATTACTAATTCTGACATTTGAAAATGAGCAACACCGGAGACAAGGTGGGTAAGGGAAAATCCTGCCGAGACATGAGCAATAGATTTAACAACACGGAGGTACGAATTAAAACATAATACATGAGGAAGATATTCCATATGCCTTCGTGCTGGAGTGCTTGTTTCAGATGTGGACGATGCCTGATGTATAATTATGCTAATAGCTATTAACTAGATTAGATCAAGTAATCAGTCTCCTTAGAAAAATGTTGATTCTTGATTCTGCCAGGTGACTTTTCAAACTTTGCAATCAGGTAATAACTTCCCTGTGGAACGTAGATTCTAAAGGAGGAATTGTCATGAAAGGTGGAAGAGCAGCAGAGCACTGAGAGGACTGCTCAAAGACATTTCCTGTGACTATTGTCTCTTTATCACAGTTAAAATTCTGTGTCTTCTCCCAGGCTTTCCCACATCTGCCTCCATTTTGAAAAAAAAAAAAAAAACAAAAAACAAAACCAAATTCTAAAAATACATAGAAGTATTACAATGTAAATTCCATTCCTAATTCAGTCACTCATGGAGTACTACCGTTAAAATGAATCTATCCCCAGCATGAGATGAACATCTCTGAAGTCTGATATTTATGTGAATGGGACTTCAATGGAAACAGGACTGAGAATGGCAGGAAAAGGAGAGTTCAACTGCACTATTCCATGGTCCCAGGGGAATGATTCTCTCACTCATTCCTCCCACCCAGACAAACCAGTCTAATAATTTCCAACAGAAAAAAAATCTAAATAAATTAAAGCGTTAAAAAAAAAAATCAGCTTTACAAATCTATGCTGATGTTGTGGTATTTTGATAGTGCCAAGGACTACTTGTCAAGAACAACGTACTCTGATAAGTACTATTATGCAGATACGATTTCCATTCACAACAGCTTCTGGTTTAAATATGTAACAAGTGACAGAGGTATTGAAGTAAAGAGAAAGAGGGTGGAAGAAAAACAAAAAACAAATCGTGAATTATATTTAATATCGTAAGAAATCTACAACATCAACTTATTATTTCTTGTTTCAACCAAGTTCCCATGATTTTCGCAAGAATTTCTGGAACAGATGTACAATGGAACTAAACATTTTTATTATTAATGCTTTAGGCAGTCCGTATTACTTGACTGCCTTATGTGGTAAGTTATGTACCATCACCATCAATCTGTATGGTAAAAACCAGTTTCTTTTATGTTCCATGTATTTCATGATTCACAGTCATTATCAGATCACACAATGAGGTTCTTATTTTTGCACTTACATTTCCATACTATAGGACCAATTTAACATGGGTCAATGGCTCGGTTTGCCGCTATGGACTTAGTATTAAAAGCATAGACTCTTACTGGATGACCTAAAGTCTGCACTTTAAAGGCAGTGAAGGAAAATTCAAGCTTAAACATTCAAACCAACAGATACAAATCTAAACCTGTTCAGAATTGCCTTCTTTCAATCAATTTCGTAGAGGTTGTGGAAGATATTGCAGGAGGCATGGATGAGAACTGCTATGGCTTTTATGCCTTAGTAGGAATATTGTTGTGCTTTTAAAGAAAGCCAAGAAGAACTAGGTTTTGATACTGAAGTATGCTTGTAGACAATGGGTAGAGATGGTTACCTCACTGACACAGCTAGTATTTTAACCAGAAACATGAAGCCAATAGATAGTATTATTAGTTGTCACAGTATCAAAAAAATCCCAACAGTTCACCTGCCAAACTCCAAGTTTGAACTGAGGGTACTGATGGAACAGGGTAATGGAGAGGAGGCTGACGCTGAACCTGCATGCAGGAGATGCAAGCCGCAGTAAGGTAAGCAGGCTCACGTGGGTTTTCCAGATTCTTCTCCTCCTCCCCGTGCTTTATTTATTTTAATTTTCTCGCTCTCGCTTTTCTTCACATCTATTTCTTCCTTATCCTCCTAGCAGATTCAGCAGCATCTCCAAGATACCTCATTTTCCTATGTGAATTCTAGGTCCACTCTCAAATAAATTAAGTAGGCTGTGTCAGCGCATTAAAATAACAGCTATTTACAAAAAATACCCACTGGGGAGGGTTATCTCTGATCTGAGTAGGTAAGCTCTAATGGGGCCTTAAACTTGAAATGGAAGCACCATGGATGGGAATCCCCACCCCAACTTTCCAAAATATGTCAACAATGAAATACCCAAGTTCACAGCTCTTTTACAATGTCTGCCTGAGAACTGCACTGCTGCTGGGAGAAGGAACGATACGCGGATTTAATAGGTTTGCTATTGCATGCTGCAGCTTCCAGGATGAAACCTGTGGGCAATACCTAATGGTCACGAGCATGCAAACAGAAAAAAGAAACTTCTGACACCTAACCAGTGTATAGAGATACTGACTTTGGTGAATTTGTCATTGCTATTAGCAGATGCAGAGAACATAAATACTTATTACCTTAAGTAATTACCTTAAATACTTATTACCTTAACCATGAATCATTCAGCTCTGATATAAGGAGGGTAGCACACCCACATTCATGTAAACAAATGAAAAATCAATATTTCTCTGCTGAGAAGAAATATTTCTCTGTAACATTAGTAAGAAAAACCCTTACTACTGAACAAATACTTCAGAAAATTTTCTTTTGTTATCTCTCCTTCAGATCGTTTTATCTGAAAGGATTTTTTTCCTCAATCCAAATTGTCATCATCCATTTCAAGATAAATACTTATTGGCAGAGACATGCAGTACTCTTGACTTTAATATTTACAAAGTAAGTTGCTTTTCTAGGGAGGAAATTGCTGCATTTCAAAGCTATTTCCTGCCTCATACACACAGAACTAAAAAAGTCAAATAGATCTGGTTTAGACTGGATGTCCTTCAACTTTTTCTGCTCTGAAAACCCAAGCCAACAGTAGCCAGCCACAAGGTAGCCGTCATGCTGTAAATCCCTACTGGTTTCTTACACCATGTTCTCTTCTACTCTTTCTACTTTATTTCCTCCTTCTTCTGATTACTTAATCACATCCTATTTTTACATTCTCTCTCTCCTCTTTTTGGTTTTAATTGTTGAAATCCAAGAATAAGACAATCCCAAATAAAGCATGAGACTAACGATTTTTTCTTCCTTCATGTTTTGCTTTCAGAATGTCTAAAAGAGTTAATTTTTGTGATGAAATGCTTTGGCACAGCAAAGCAGGACATGTTTACAGCATTCTAGAAAAATCTCTTTGGCATTATGTGTTATGGTTTCAGCAACTGCTTGCAGATAAAATTCACAGTCTCATCACAATATATGCAGATTTTGCTCTCTGACTCAGGCGGGGTTATTCTTGCATGAGTCAGGGAACTGTGAGCAATGCTTTCGTAGCTGTCTTTTTACGCCACGGAGAATTGCAACACAATAAACCAGCAAGTGTTGGTGGCGCTCTAATATTGCCTTCCACCCCCTCCCAGCACACATGCGTACACAGGCACACAAACGCATACGCACACACACCTGATTTGTCTCGTCCGGTTAGGGACAGAGTAAGAATGGAGTAGGAACTACCTTCCTCTCTACACCCACCGTCGTACGTAATGCCCGGGGACCTGCAGGTACCATTATCTTAATACAAAAGATTATAATCACTGACAGATTCAAGAAAATCCCCAAATTTCTGATGATTTCTTCATCCACAACATGGTTTATAACAGAGATGGTAAACATTAAAAGATAATTTCTTAATGGATTTTTTCTTTTTAAATAGTGAAAATGAAACTGTGAAGAAGTTTACCAAATAAATAATTCCAGATTAGCTATATCTACTTCCAGTTCTCGTATTTCATTGTAAGACTGTTATAATAGACATTTATCTTAGGTGATGCTATTCCTACATAGGACATTTATTGTGGACAATGCTATTTCCAAAGAGGATTAACTACCAGAACTCTGGGATGATAAAAATCACAGACAGGATTCAGAAAATCTTACTAAGTAATAGTTCACAGTAGAGTTATTTCAGAATTAGGTATTAATCACGCAAAAAGCTTCATACATAGTAAGAACAAAACATTAATGAACACTACCTGTGGAACCAGGTCCTTCGTTGTTTCCAGCAAGTACTTCTCTTCAACTTTTGCGGGGTACCCCAGTAGCTGTACTGCCGTGATACTGATCTGAGGCAATAAAAACAGTTCAAGAAAACATGCAGACTGTTTAAATGTCTTCATTGTCCATGCCAGCGTTTAAACAGAATGTACCATATTTCATTAATGCTCTGTCACTAACTTGTTGGTTTCCTATTTAAGAAGGAAAATAATTACAATGAACTATACATGGGAAATGATGTAAAATCACACATGAAAAATCTGCTTGTGCCATCCAGTGCTGAAAAATTTTTAACTGAAGCCTACTATGACTAATTATACATATTTAATATATTAAGCAACAAAGAAAAATAATGTTTGTTCCTAGTTCACTGCAGTTTTGAATGTCATTTTCATTGGTATAAAATATTATCATTGATGTTACTGCTTTGAAAATATATCTGTTTAACACAAATGTCACAGTCACTTTATGGACATTCTGTATTAATTAAGGGGTAAATTATGGTGCTAATGACGGCAAAAGGAGACTTAATTGTGACCAAAGATTTAATTTCATACCACAGCTTTTCAAAGAGCAAATGAAATTCAGGCTAGATTTTCTGACTGACAGAATAGGATCTTGTGGATGAAGTGATGAAACACTTGTTAATTCAAACATTATCACAGGTGGGTATTTTCAATAAATTCTGTGAAACTTTTATACAGGTTAAGTAGTATAACTCCTTATTACTATGCATTAGATAATTCAGAAGGGTTTGTTAAAGGCTGCACTGTTGCATTTTTGAAGTGTGCCAGTAAGTTATAACAGGCCTGGGAGCAAAGGGGGTTTGTGAAACTTTTTTTTGAGGTGTATATAACTCACAGCAGAGAGGAAGTATCTGTACCTAGCAGCTAACAGTCTTCTGGGCTTGATTTCAGAGTACATGTAACTCACTGGTACGCGGCGTGTGTATTTTGGGCACTATGCGTGCAAAGTCTTTAGCGCATTTTGAAACTGTCTGTGATTTTAATGGATTCTTTCTCATACATCAAGAATAAAAGCTTGCGAGTATCACCATGCCCTTTTTTTACTGTTGCCAACATACAAAGCTTTCTGCTTGAAGCACGCAGGGCAATAGTGAATTGTTACGTAAGCTTTGTACGCTGAAAGGAAGGGGGGCTCGCGTCAATTACTCAAGGGTTGGAGCCTTTGCTGCTTTAGCACTACAGTCCTATTTAGTTAGATCATATTTAGGCTTTCAGAAGTGACCCGTGATGTTTGCAGTTGAACAGGCTGCTCCTGACCTCACTGATAGGCCAAACGCCAGCTTGGGACCACTCCTCACGCTACGTTCGGAGGACAAACGCTGACCCCAGCTGCACAGAAAGGCAGTCCCGGTTCCCCCGCACAGGCGAGGAGGGGACTACCAGGACTGCGGCTGGGTGCCTGCGGGTACGCACCAACTGCCACAGCTTTACACGGCACTGCAGACTGCCGGCGACCCTTCCGTGTGACCCCACCACGCCAACCTGACAGAAAGGAGAGCGCCTGAACAGACTCGCCCATCACTCGCATTTGGGCCGTTCCAGGTAAGAATCATAAAATCATGAGGACAAACAGTCTACATATGCATTTCTTACATTCTAGCTTCTTTTTATCAAAATAAGGGTGGATTTCCACAACACGCTTGCTGGATTGTCCATTTAAAAACTTAGCAATACAAAGTCAGTTATGTCTAGAAGATTGCAAGTCAAGTAGAAAATTAAAACCTTACCCCTGTAGCAGTGGTCTCCAGACTTTTTTGATTGCGCATGCCTATCGGTAAAAAAAAATTTTGAGCCCACACCCCAAATATATTAATTTATAAATTATATAGATGTACTACTGTACTAATAAAGTACATTATAAAACATACACAAAACCAGAAATTAAAAAAGGATGAGATAAAGATTAATTTTTTAAAAATAATTTTATTTATGAATGGTACACAAAACCTTTTTGCTCTCACAAAATTCATAATGGACAATATAATACTCATAACAATCATAGTATTTTAGTGAGAGCTATATGATTGAATATGCTTCATTATTTTTTAAAATAACAGCAATTCGAAGGTCTCATTTTAAGTTTGGTTTGATACTTGGTCTTAATGGCCATCATAGCTGGAAAAAAACCTCACAACTCACAAAGATATGCAGATCCAATCAGAAGAAGAGCATTGTTGGCTGCACTTACTAAAACACGATACTCATTTTGCACTCCCATCCATTAATTATGCAAAGGCTTTTCCTGCAATTTTGCTAGTAAATTTTCACCTTCCCTGCTGTCAATTAGTTGTTCTTGCACACTAACGGCAAGGTGTTGCACGTGGAGCCCTGCTTCCCTGGCGATGGCCGAACGCCCGCCTGCCACAGGAAGCAGGGAATGAAGTCCTGCCTTTGCTTTGCATGCGCGCCCAGCTTTTGCTTTACCTGTTAAACCGCCTCTATCTCAGCGCGCGAGTTTTCTCGCTTTTACCCTTCCAGTTCTCTCCCCCATCCCAGCAGGGGGGAGCGAGCGAGGGGCTGCGTCCTGCTTAGTTGCCGGCCGGGGTTAAACCACAAGAGTAAGAAACCTCAGAAGAGGCTTCTAAAGATTTACAATTAAGTTCAGTGAAATTATGTATGCGATTAAGTATCACATGACTCTCAAGTAAACACTGTAGAGGTTTGTCTTCATTTTCTCGATGCTTCATTTTAAAATGTTTTGCTAACTGTGATGTCTTTATACTATCATTAGGTATTATCTCAGGGCATAATACAATTCAAGCGAGGTTCATCGTTAATGATAGCTAATAGATAATGATATGGATGTAAATCCATATTTCAAGTAAGCTTCTTGATAATGTCAAAATTATTTGGTTAATTTCTCCTCAGATCTGATTAGATCGTCATTGTTTTTACATTGTAGTGTGGCTGACAAGATTGTACTAGGAGTAGGTGAAGTGTCAGTTCTACCATTTTCTTGTTGTTCACTTGCACTTGCATTGTTACGTTCAACCCATGGATTCTTTGCAGGAATCTCTTTAAGGTACTTGTCCATCTTGTGAGCGTTATTTTAGTTAAAACTAGATAATATAATCCATAAATCCACTCAACCAGGCACACACAAACTGCAATACATCACAATCTACTGAAAGTGAACAAAGGAGGGCACCAGTGTGAACCCCTCTGCATTGTGAACACCCACTCCGCCTCCAGAAGACGTTGGTACCGTACGTGGCACAGGACCAAGTGAGGGCACTGTTTAGAGGTCATTTGCCCAGACATTGGTCATAGAAACCTAGTAGACAAATGCACAGTTACATATATTCACACAACAGTATGGAGGTTGTGCGTAACTATTACAACTATTACCAGTCTTAAAATTTGGACCACAGATCCATAGTTGAACTTCATATCATCGACAGTTAGAACAAAGTTCTGCTGCACTACCACTTAGAAACACCAAGAGAAACTGAGGGTAAGTTTTTGTCCCAGAAGAGAACGCTTTCTTCAGTCAGGATATAAAGTCATACCCGACTCTAACTTAATTATTTTCATTAGAAGTAATTAGCAGGTGCAGCAAAACAGCATAGCAAAACACATACATATGAAATACATATTATCACGAAGACAGCAAAAAATGAGATACGATACCTGCTACTATAAATGAAATTTTCCTTCTGCACCACTTAAGTCAGCGTTAACTCCATTGGCTAAACCAGACGTTCTCCCTGACCTGCGTATGTGTTAGAGGAAGTTTCCCTGGAACACGCAGCCCGTAGGTGACTGGCTCTGGCTCTGGCTCTGGCTCTGGCTCTGCGGGGACGAGAACGCCAAGGGCCACGTCCTGCAGCACTGGGATTCCCTGCTGCCTGCCAGGGTGGGAGCTCCTACTGCAGCCCCCGGCTGAGGCACCAGCAGCTGAGGTACTTCTCTACCCACAAACTGATTTTCACTAAGTTTAGAGCACATAATTATATCTGCAATCTCGAGCCCTCTGTCCAATGCGGCCAGGAGCACCCGCGGGGTTCAGAAGTTCTCCGTCACAGGAAGGAATATATCAAAGCACAGGAGCTGGATGCATAACCATGGATTCTGCAGGAAACCCTGCTAAAAAAAATGTAACAAAACAACAAATCAACAAAAGCAATGATAAAAATCCAAAAACAACAATAAAAAAGTTGAGACACATGCAAGTGAGAAAAATTCTAAGCGAATACCACAGAGGAAACTTTGAGCCTATAGCAGGAAATTAAAAGGTCTACGATGAAAGACGCTGGCACAGCAAAGACAACGGAATACAGACGGCGACCTGGGTGAGGTGGGACTCGGGCGCCGGCGGGTTCCCCCACTGCGAGACGGGACAGCCGCCGGTCTGACAGTGACTGCTCACGGGGTTAGCCCTCTGCCTTCAGTCACCCCCTTCCTCCTTCCCGCCGGACTCACCCCACGCCCTCACGGCGCAGCGCCGCGGCCCGCACCGCCTCCTCCCTCGGGGGCCGTGGGGCGCCCCGCGCCGCGCTCACCTCCCGGACCGCGACACCCCAACCGCCCCCGCCCCGCTCACCGCAGCTCTCCCGCCCGCCCCTCACGGCCCCTCATCCCCCCTCACCGCTTCTCACCGCCGCCCCTCATCGCTCCCCGCTCCCGCCCGCTCCTCATCGCCCCTCACGGCCGCCCGCCCCTCACCGCTCCCGCCCGCCCCTCACGGCTGCTGCCCGCCCCGGCCCCACCGCGCCCCCCCGCGCTCAGGCGCCGCCCCCGCGCCCGCCCCAGACGCCGCTGCCCGGACCCGCCATGGTACGGAGAAAGTGCGTCTCGCCGCTCCCGCCGCCGGCCGGGCGCCCTCCTGCAGGTAGGGGCCGGGGCCGGGGCCGGGGGGGCGCCCCTCGGGCCGCGGCATCCGTCGGCGGCCCCGCCGGGAGCCGAGGGAAGCCGGGCGGCGACGGCGCCGCGGGTCCCTGAGGGGACGCGGCCGCCGAAGTCAGCCGTCCTCCAGAAAGGCGGGTTCGGGTGGTGCCGGCCGCCCGCGGAGCCGCCGGGACGAGCCGGGACGCGCCGCGCTGCCCCGCCGCGCCCTCCCCGCGGGGTGCTGGGCTGGGCTGCCCCGGCCGGGGCTGCGGGGCGGGCGGAGGGGAATACAGTGACAGAGAGAGAAATAGCTGTCAGTGTGCTCATGAAGTATTCCATTTTTTTTTAGCGTTCCGGCCTTATCCCTCCTATCGTAACGTGCAAAACTCTGTTCCCCCGCCCGTTCTCTGCCTGGCCCACCGGCGGCGGCGGGGGAGCGGCAGCGCCGGGGTCCCGCCGCCGGTCCGCCGGGGTGCGATGCGCGTGCTTCGCCCGCCGGGGGGTGCCAGGGCCCGCGGGCGCGGACGGCTCCGGTGCCGGTCCCTCCTCGCGCGCGCGCCGGCGGCGGCCCAGGGCAGCGCGCTCGGCGGGGCGCGCGGCTGCGCGGGCGTCGGCCTTGGCGGGGCGTGCGCGTGACAGCGGCCGTTCCCCGCCAGCGGTCACCGCCGCCGGCAGAGCGCGCGGCGCGGCGCGCCTGTCCCGTCGCACCCGTAACATCGCGTCCGCTCCCTTCGAAGGTCACCTCCTCGAGCGTGCTGTGCCGCGGGGCTGGGGCGCAGGTAGCTTTCCGCAGCTTCACTCGGTTCCCGTCCTGTCCCGGGTTTTGCCGGTGCCGCTGCACCTGGAAGGGCCCTGAGACCTCTCCAGGCGGGGACCTAGCGCGGGCCGGGGGGGGTCGTCTTGCCGGGGTGACAGCAAAGCGCGTGCCGGCGGGGCTGGCGCGTGGCCGCGGCGGAGGGCGGAGGGCGGGAGGGCGCCGTGCCCCCCGCGCACCGGGCGGGGGGGGGACACCGCTGTCCTGACCGCAGTACCTGTCCATGAGTAACCTCGGGGTTCAGCAGCACCGAGCGCCTTCGGGTTCAGTTTGGGGTCTGGGTGGGTGGGTGGTGGTTGGGGGGTTTTGGGGGTTTTTTTGAGGGGGAAGAAGGGGGATGTTCCTCCTTCCTTCCTTCCTTTCTTCGAAGATATACAGTGTTTTAAATATGGAAATTAGTAAATACTTTGGCACCGAGTTCTTAACTGTTAGGTTATGTGACTTACAGGGCAGTTACACAGATCCAAAAATTGAACTCTATATTAAAAGCTCGACATCTCTTTTAATTGCTTTAAAAAAACCAAACCCAAATTACAAAACAGCTTCCTGGTGCATTCCAGAAGCGTCCATATTTAACTCTTCCGCTGCCATGGATGTGTGGGAGCAGCTTTGACAGCTGCTACTAGCAGTTATTTTAAGTCAGTGAAAAGATTGAAATAAAAGTCCTGCATTATTTCTAGTCGTTAGAAATAACTTTGTTCTGCGGGCTTGTTGGCAGTAGACAAAATTCCTGATTGGCCACTTAGTGTTTAAATATCTTTTCTCATTTTGTCTCTCTCTCTCCTTCCTACCCACCTGCCAACACCGCAGCTCTGCCTTACGCTTTTTGTAAAGTTTCATAGTGTTAAAATGTCTTTGCCTCCCCGTGTGTGTGTATCTCTTCACCCTGCTAAATTAAAACTGTAAAAAATGCTTGCATCTGGAAATGGCCCGTCCTGCACGTGTGTGCTTAGTGAAGGTCCCAAGCCAAAAGTCGCGGGTCCAGGTTCAGTTATGTTTTTTTATCTACTTCCAAAATTTTAATTGGGTTCCCATTTGTGGTTTAACTTTTTCTAAAAAGCAAAAAAAAAAAAAAACTTAAGCACCTAATAAGCTGCGGAAGAATACTTGGGATAACTTGCACTGGTGTTCTGGATGAACTTTTTTTAAAGGGAACGTGATGTCAGGAAGGCATCAGTCTAAGATCTTGAAATATTCCAGGGTGTTTTGGATTGTTTGTTTGTTTTGCTTTTTAAAATCCTTTGTCATTCTTGTTTAAAGATGCCTCTAATATTATCTCCCGCTTACAAAGACAAGGAAGAGCTTCACACCTTGTGAGCTGAGGCTGTTTAGAATCTTGATTCTCTTTACTGGTAGATAATTGGAAATGGTTGACACTTCCATTTCAGGGGAAATTTGCCATTTTGCAGTTAGACTCCCAAAAGAATTTGGTTCAGTCTAGATCTCTAGTGTATTTGCAGCTGTAAGATGGCTAGGCGGTTCATCTGCTGCTTATACAGCAGTATAATTAACTGGAGGGGTGTAATTCTAAAAAGAAAAGAAAAGCCAGGTCTAGATACTGCAGATGTGCAGCACTGTCAGGCTGCTTTGGACATGACTGCAGGAGAATTCTTGTTTCTAAAACTAAACCTGCAACCAGGAAATACAAGGTGAGTAGTCAGATTTGGTAGAAAATGGGTGTTAGTTACAGATGGACACAGCTGCTCCCCTGAAAATGGCCAAATGCATTTCTCATGCTATTTAGCTGAGTAATTCTTGAAACTTTCCTCCATTCCCTGTTCACTTCCGCGCCCAAATATTTGAGTTTGAAAACTCTAGTCTTGATTATTCATGATAAGAATAGGAACCTTGCTGTAAGATGAAGCAACTTGTTCAAAATTATGAGAAATACGTACTAAGTTTGTTCTTTCTTACTCTCGCAGTTTTAAAATTTAAAATACCCTCATGAACAGGGAGAAATTATTTCTTTCAACAAGATGTTTTAGATAACTTTACATGTTCTTTGTTCAGAATTGATTTTTCTGACATGCCTCAGAACTTAAATTGTTATTGTTAGGTCGTCTGTAGCTTAATTAGTGCTAATTGGTTTTGTGATTGGCAGATATCTCAATAAAATATAATTAAACATGTTAGAACACAAGTACAAGATAAGTATGCAGCTGGTTCTTACCTGCATTATTAGGTTTATTCTAGAATATCTTGAGCAAATCATGAAACCTTTATTGCTGTTAGTACACTGTTCGAAAACCTGAAAGTGTTTAGAGGTTTGTTTGTTTTTGCTCTTTTAAATTTCAAATGGAAGCTATTACATCTGAGATTTGTGGGGGAAGAATGCATATTAACGTAATAAGGTGTTAAGATTTAATATAGTTAGCAACGACCAAAACACCTCTTACTTCTTGATTATAGTATTTGGAAGTTGATTTGAGTGTGCCATGACACAGAAGTTTAAAGTCTTTGTTGGATCTCTTTGGCTTACTTCTGTGTACGTGTGTGTTTAAAAGCAAAGCATAGAGTTAAATATTGAAAGATGACTTCTTGTTAAAAAATATCTGGGGTATAAACATTTTTTTGCTTCTTAAGTGTATGTAATATATGTAATTCTGTAGATATTTTTACATAAATTGTATTTTCTTCTTGCAGTCAAAGCTGGAGGTATGAGAGTGTCTAAAAAGCAAGAAAACGGACCTGTTGAGAAAAATGCTAAACTTCCAGGAAAAGAAAAGACAAGGTATTGCGCTTCAGGGCTTATTGCCCCCTGCCCCATATTTAAAGTTCATAGGTAATGGGCTGAAGGTTGAAAACAAAGACAACTCTTAATCTCTGAATAGTTTAATTCTTAAATTAACTTGTACAATTTATAGGTGAAAGGCAACTTCGAGGTAGTCATCAACGTTTAAAACAAACCAACAAACACAACAAACAACAAAACCAACAAGAAACCCCAACTTCAAAACCTAAGGACAATGCCTTGCAATGAAAGACAAATGCTGAATCTCTATCATCATGTGTTACGGAACAGAAATTAAAACGTGTTGCCTACCTGTACCTAATAAAATAGTCAAACAGTTTCCAGTGAAATAAGAGTGAATTTTAGGCTGTCCTCATTCTGAAGGAAGTGAAACCCACATCTCCCCCTTCCCCCCCCTCCCCAAGAGTCTATTATCTCTTCTATAGTCTATATCTGCAATTTCAGTCTGAATTCTAATTTGGCTTTTCCTGTTTTCTACTTCGTAAGGTTACTCAAGCTATTTTGCCTCAAAATGAAGGCATGCTTCTACTTTTGAATAAGGTAGCAGCGACTGGTTGAAGTGGTCATCAAAACAGATATCTTCTTACAGCTTTTTCAAACAAAGACTGAGTGTTTTTCTAAAATATATGCACTTTTCTTAAATACCACTTAACAAAAAGTTGACCAATAAAGGATAAGAGGGTAAAATTTTAATGACTTGAGGTGTTCCTGAACTTCTATGAGAGTCCAAATCCTAAATGGAACACAGTGCCTAAATAGGATTTAGACACGCAGGTTTTTGCTTCTATAGCAATTTTAAACTTTCTCAGTGGCCACCCAGTTTGGATGCCCCTTTTTTCACCACATACCTTCTTTTTTGTACAAAAAGTTCCCTTTAAGAGTCTGCAATTCTTTTGGGGCACATCTAGAACTGCATAGGTATTGCAGAGTACCTAGCATCCCTCATAACTGCTGTGACGTTCAGAAACCAATCAGTGTGACGCTGTTTTTGTTCAAAGGAGCCGATCCAGTGATTTGCCCTTGGAACAAATCTGCTGTGTCCTGATAGCTATGACCTTGCTGTACGAGGAAGTGGTGCATGTATCCTCCTCCATATGAAGATTAGGATATTTGTGAGCATTACAGAAATTTTTTCACCCTAGGTTTCCCGTAGCAGAGTCTCAGGCAATAATCCAAAGGGAAAAAAGAAAATTTATTTGAGTGGTACAGCAGCGAGGAGAGCTCGAGTGGGGTGCCTCCAGAGAGGGACCCAGAACCAAGAAATTCCTGAGCAATTATACCCTTACAATCCATGCAGCTGCCCCTCACGCGCTCTTCACACGCCTTGCGCAAGCCACCTGGTCCAATGGTGATTTATGGTCTGGGGTCTTCTTATTCCGTATTGGATTCTTCCTCTGTCTCCAGGCAGGCCATTAACTGTTCCTACCTGGTGGAGTTGCATCCTCCGCTGACGGCGGTAGCTTCTTTATCTCCGGGTTTGTACGGGTCTCCAGCCCTTCTTTTATGTAACCAAGTAGGAGTTCACAGCAGGTTCAGCTTACCGAGGTAAGCTTGCGGCCTCAGGCTTCAGCGACTTTAGCTACTTGTGCTAGGTGAGTTCTGTATAAGTAGCATGCCACTGTGGCCTGGCACTAAATGATTAACTCTAAATGATTAGTTTTATTTAAACTGAACCACTAATATTCCATATTCCTTTAGAGTGAGGAAATGGAAGACCTGAATTTTAGCCTGTTGTCAGGTAAAAATGGTACATAACATGCTGTGTCGCTTGCCTTCACCAGTGAGCTAAATGCTTCCTCTTTAAGTTTCATAGAAAAAAAACTCACAGAAAAAGTCTTGAGATTTGTGGGGATAAGACAAAATGTAATGGTTAAAGTACTGTGCTTGGGGAGGCGGATCTAAAATTCCACTCGGCATTGTAACTCGTGCGTTTAATACCTTTATCCTTTTTCTCAGTGTTCAAAATAATGCATAAGTTGAGACTGGAACTTGGATATCCCTCTCTAACGAGGGCTCCCGCACCTAGTGTACGTTTTTTTTCTAGCCCTCTGAAACGTTAAGATTTTGCTGCTCAGTGGCCCAGCTCCAAGAGGAGAGCACAGTCTGATCTCGTCGACTCTCGAGAGCAGGAGATAAGGGTTTTATTCTCTTTAGAATGAGGACAGCCTGGAATTCCTTCTTCCCTTGGAAACTGTTGAGCATTACTTTATTAGGTATGGCTAGGAAATGTATCTGTTGTGGCTTTAAAAGTGACGTTGTCATCTTGCTATGAAAAGGCACTTATAGGCAAATACCTGTAGGAGTGGGCTCTGATTTATGGCCGGCTGTAGATGCCTCTCCTCTAGTCCCAGTTTGGGGCTAGTTTTATGCATAAAAATAAACGAACAAAACAAGATTAAATATTCTGTTGTGTCTCTAAAGAACAGAACTCCTTTCAAGCAGTCTTTGATAGCTTGCTCTGGGCTTGCTGAAGAGGCCTGTCCAAACTAGGGGCAGCTCTAGAATCATGTCTTTATTAAAGCATATCTTGGAATTATTCTGAAAGCTGTGAATTACGCTTTCCACTGCTGGGTATTTAGGGACATCATTACTTTTTACCTGTAAGAAAGGAGCCACCTATACTGTGGAGTTTCTGTAGTACCCAGGTAGCTGTTTATAAAGCCTGGGTTAGACAGGATAAGTAAGTGGTCCGGGTGACTTTTTCTGGTCCCCATGTTTTTTTCCACGCCAAGATTTAAGTTGCCTATATTACTTTTGATAAACAGATTTATCTCTGGTGCTTCTGAATATCTCTAGCTGCTGTCAAGAAGGCTTCCTTTTCAGTTGAATGTCTGTGCGTACGTTGCAATCACAGTATTGGAGTGTCTGACAGTCACTACAAAGTACTGTAATCTAGTAACATCATTGTGAAATAGATTATTTTGCCAGGAGCTAAAAGGGAAGCTTGTGACTAGACTGATAGCTGAACTCAGTTTTTGGACCAAGATGTGATTTTATTTTTTTTCTTCTAAAATGTTGTAATCAGTTGTATAAGTTTTAAATTAACTGGGTTTGGCGATATTTAACACTGACACATTGATGCTATTCCTTGGCAGGCTACAGAAATCACCACTGTAGGTTTTTGGTTGTGTTTTTTCTCCTTGCTTAGTTGGAGGACACTAACCTAAAACACACTTTTTGGAACAAAGCTGAGCCAGTAACACTGGCTTCTTTCCTGTTTACCAGTTCTCTGCACCAGAATCGATGGTTGCTCAATATAGCATACATGCCTTGTTGGGATGATGGATTTCATTGTCAGGTTGCCATCACAGAAGTCACAGACAACTTCATAAAGTAGTTTCGTAGCTATCGTATACAGACTCCGTGCCTCTACGTTTCTGATTCAGATGAAATTTAGATTAGGGACGGACTGCCAGCCAGAGGGACCTGGACAGGCTGGAAAAGTGGGCCCGTGTGAACATCATGAAGTTCAACAAGGCCAAGCGCAGGGTCCTGCACCTGGGTCAGGGCAACCCCAGTATCAGCACAGGCTGGGCGGAGAATGGCTGGAGAGCAGCCCTCAGGAGAAGGACTTGGGGGTGTTGGTGGATGAGAAGCTCAACATGAGCCGGCAATGTGCGCCGGCAGCCCAGCAAGCCCCCGGCACCCTGGGCTGCATCCCCAGCAGCGTGGCCAGCAGGGCGAGGGAGGGGATTGTGCCCCTCTGCTGCGCTCGGGGGAGACCCCCCTGCAGTGCTGCCTCCAGCTCGGGGGGTCCCAACAGCAGAAGGACACGGAGCTGTTGGAGCGGGGCCAGAGGAGGGCCTGTTGAGAGAGATTAGCAGCTGGTACAGTGCTGTGTTTAGTCTTTGAGAATAGGAAAAATGTCGATACGTCGATAATACACGGATGTTTTCGTAGTGTTTTCTGTAAGTGTGGGACTTTTCAGTTCTCCATGTTCTGGCAGCGGGCGCAGGCACACAAGAAGCGTAAACCAGAAGATAAGGAGGTTGCAATCCCCCTTGAGACTGCAAATCAACAAGATAGAGCAGTCAACGGCCTGCCTGCCTGGACATAGAAGAAGAATACAATAAGGTGGTAGAAGACCTCAGACCAAAAATCACCATTGGACTAAAAATTGTGTGAAGAGTGCGTGAGGGGCAGGTGTATAGATCACACGGGTGTAATTGCCCAGGGCTTTCTTTGGTCAACACCCCTCTCTGGAGGCACCCAGCCTGGGCTGACCCTGCTGCTGTACCTTTCAATTAAATTATTTATTTTTATAAAATCTGATGCCTGAGACTGCTGCGGGAAGCCTAGGGCTGAGCCTGAAGAAGGAGGAAGCACGCCTGAGAGTAAGAGCATGTGTGTGAGGAGTCGAAAGGGACACCCGTCGGCGCACAGGGGTCACCCACTGCAAAGGGATCCTGGTCCTAGGGGTTAAGGCTTGGGTGGTGCCTGTGCGACTCCTTGGATGGAGTGTGAATGCTCGGGCAGTGGCTTCTTTAACGGGCTGGGAGGGTGCTGCGAGGGCTGGAGCCCCTCTGCTGGGAGGACAGGCTGGGAGAGTTGGGGGGGTTCAGCCTGGAGAAGAGAAGGGTCCAAGGAGACCTTACTGGGGCCTTCCAGTACTTAAAGGGGCTTATAAGAAAGATGGGGACAAACTTTTTAGCAGGGCCTGTTGCGATAGGACAAGGGGTAATGGTTTTAAACTAAAAGAGGGGAGATTTAGATTAGATATAAGGAAGAGATTTTTTACAATGAAGGTGGTGAGACACTGGCCCAGGTTGTCCAAAGAGGTGGTGGATGCCCCATCCCTGGAAGCATTCCAAGTCAGGTTGGACGGGGCTCAGAGCAACCTGACCGAGTTGGACTAGATGGCCTTTAAAGGTCCCTTCCAACCCAAACCATTCTATGATTATCTGAGAGGCTCAAAGTCACTCTCGTAGCCTGAAGTGGCTACTCAGAGCTGAGATTGCTCTTGGCAGAATCTGAGTTTTGAGATTTAGTTCTGGGGAAGGAAAAAAAGCATGCTTGTGCTAAAGTTGCTCTGTAATATATGCCGTAATAAAATGTCGTACATCACGTTAATAACTAGATGCTTGCCTGACAGTTTTCTGACCATACGTTACATTTGGCTATACCTCATTATTTAAAAGAAAAGATTCAAAGTTTGGTGTGTTCTTGGGTTTTTGGTGTTGTTTTTTAATAACTTGGGCTTGGGGTTTTTTTGGTTTGTGTTTTTTCTGGGGTTAGAAAGTTTTTATTTTCATTGATTGCCAGTTGTCTGGGTGTAATTTTGCTGCTGTCTTTTCCATAGTCATAGTTACCTGATGGCATAAACAGATCTTGAATAACTTACATTTGTCAGTGTGGCAAACTGTATCGATTGCTAAATTGAAATTTCAGTAGGAAATGTGTCTTCCCTGAGCCACAGAATGATTAACTTGAAAAAGCAGATACTGCTTTAGTTAAGAGGCATATTTAAGGTATCTGGTTCCCCAAGTTAGGGTAATAATGATTTTTCTGGACTCCATTTTAAGCTACAGAGATGTCACTGCAAATAATGGTACAATCAGAAGAACGTGCAATCCACAGTTCTTGTTGCTGAACTAAGTTATTTCATGTCCACAGACTGTATATTTGAGGAATATTGGTAACATGCCTGTTCTTTATTGGAATATGAAGGAGTTAATGGGATAATCTTATGCAAAAAGTTCTTGCTTGACAAATTGTTGCTGTCAAAGGAAACACTCCCCAAAAGCAGAAGGTGATTTTTTTTCATGGGTCTAGATTGGAATCAAAAAAATTACAAAGTCAAATTTTGTTCTGGGTATCAGTACTCAGCTTCTGTGAAGCTCCTTCACAGTGTACAAAAAAAAAAAAATCCCCTTTGAGATATTGAAGGATATTTTATGGAGAGACTTTTGTATAAAACTATATCTAAATAAAACAGCCTGCAACACAGATTTTTCATTGTTCTATTCTGAGGCAGCATACCTTTTTTTAATAACGTATAGTCTTTAAAGTGATTAAAGGATTTCGCTCCAAAACCTAAATTTCTATTACAAAATGTTTTGAATTAAGTCTGGAAAATGAAAGTGACAAGTGTTTCTGTGAGATGGAAATGCTAAATGCTTTTTTCTTCTGCTTTACAGTGTTACTGCTGGTTTTTCAAAAAATCAGAACATGGGTGTCTTGCTAGCAGAAGTGCTGAGCAAAGTAAGTACATCTGGAAGAACAAGATACGTGTTTGTCAGGGCTTCTCCATAAAGCTAAACATAAAAAAAAAAAAATCAAAAAGTGAATTTTCCTTAGATTGCTGTCATCTGTCATTTGTAGATTTGTCATCTACCGCTAAATATTCTTGAGATGATCTATTTCTTCAGCGGCTCTATGGCTAAAATGCCAGATGGCTCAAAAGTAACCAGCCTTCTCTCCTTATTCTGCTATGTTTGATCCCATTCCTATTTTACACTAAGTAGCCCCAGGGTAGTTATGTATACCTGTTACAGAAAAGTACAGCAAGATATCAAGGTGTGTCCTTCTTTTGAAGTGGTACATTGATTTAGATTTGTTGAAATGTGGGGAAGAATTATCAGTGACATAGTAAGTTTGTGGCAGAGCTGGGGTTACAACCCAGGACAAAACCTAGTCTTCAGTTCTTTACCCACTGTGCAAATAGCTTTAACTTCTCTAAGGGTCCAACTTCGAGAAGCGAAAAGCGAGCTTTTGGAAGGCGGTGGGTAGTGTTGCTGACAAGCGCACAGTGGATGCCGAGATGGCAAGCTAATGCCGAACTACTGTAAGTGGTTCCCGAGACAGCAGGCACAGCGTATTCGTTCCCCTGTTGCTGCGTATGCAGCTATTTCACCTGAGCCCTGCCATTAGTTAGTCGAGCATCTTCTTGACTTCTCCCTTGGAAGTATGATGAGATCATGTAAAATTTTGTGTTGCAAAGCTGTTGATGGACCCTTCTATTCATCATTATGCTTACAACTACTGTCCAGTATCTCTTGCTAGGCTGTTGGTGCAGGCTCCTACACCTACACTTCGCAAGCGCTGATTTAACAGGCATCTTGTAAATTTGCATGCTAATGTGAAGATCTGGCAGTTATCATCTATTTTTCATACGCTCACAGTCTTTAGATTCTGAAGCATAAGAGAGTTCCTCGTCCACAGAGCTTGGTAAAATGTTAGTTGCATCATTTCAACATAAGCCTTTCATCAACAGGTGTGATTATAGCTTTAGTATGTAGATCTTGAATTTTTGCTTAGACTTGTTTGTTAAAGGAGAACAGATACAACTCATCCTCTTTCTCTTCCACTTGTCCCCATCTCCTCTGTTCTGACCTACCATTTCCTTCTCCTGTTGGTTTCCAGAATCTCGTACAGGAATCTTCCTCAGTAGTTTAGAAAGTGATAATTAGATACTGTGATGATGATTATATGAATCTGGGAAAGTAAGAATTTGAAGCAACTTACGGTTAACTCTGGCATATTGATCATTTGCTCTGCTTTCCTTACCCTGCCAGCTCATTCTATGAACTACTCAAAAAAGGGAGGGGAAGAACCCAATAGTTCACTGAAGGTAGTCAGGCTAATATCACTTTGAAAACAAATTATAATTAAAAGTAGAGAGTCACTATGAGTTTTATGTATTGATCATTTGAACTTTTTGTGGAGTTAGGTTTTACTACTGTTTTTAAACTACTTTCATATGATGGAATTTAAGGAGATAATGGCAGAAATGCTGTATTCTATCACAACTTTTCCCCCTCTTTGATGTTACAGATGAGCCACAAAATTCATGCAGCAGCATTACAAGTGACTCACCAAAAGCCACAGCCTGCCTTGGAGAAGTTCATACTGCCTAAAAGAATTTACCTTATTAAACAGCCACGGAAATGTTAAGATACTCATGTTTCCTTAGAAGTGAGTTTCTACTCTAAATGGCACACTGTGGTAAAGTGATCAAAAGCTGTGTGCCTTCTATCTTACTGTATTTCTGTTACTGACAATAAAATACTTTATAAGAAGCGTTACTAAATGAAATTGGGATTTATTAAAATACCATGGCTCTGTCTAACCTGCTTGTACTAGTGTATGGTAATTACACAATGCCAAGCGGTCTAACAGCTTCACTTACTGCGTGAATTTGACTGAAGTACTGGAAACTGTCAGCCCTCTTTTTGAGTTTTGTTGTTTTTTGGGTTTTATTTTTTTAATTTAATGATAGCGAAGTTGAAGTGAACGTGATGCTAAGCAAGTAGGTCACAACTGAAAGGCATGTATTTTGTTTTGATTTAGGCTGAGGTGTTCCAGGCTGAATGTGTGCCTTAGGCTTACTGCATAACTACAAACTTCAGAAAGTCCTGGGAAAGATTTCCATGCAGTGGAAAAAATACTTTTTTCTTGCATTTCTTTCTGTGAGGAAATGTAGCTCCTCGGCAGAGATTCCTCTGCTGGGATCCAGACAGTAGGAAGAACCAAGTGAAAAGCTGATGCTCAAAAATGTTTGTATTGTTAACGATGCTTCTTTTTATAGTCTGCTTTCCACATGACTACGGTGGAAATCTACTGCAAACATATGAAACACACTCCCTCTTATATAGAGGGATCCCAGGTGGGTTACCCAGAATTAGTGTTACTGTTTAACATGAATGTCTGCTTCATTTCATCCACCCATAAAATGTAAATAACTTTATGTGTTGATTAAAGATTAAATGATGATCACAGGAGGTGGTGATTAGTAGTATGTGCAATATATAATTCGGTTCCACCTTGAGTAAGTAGGAAAAATTGAAATAGTGCTTCTCCTATGAAGAAGAACGTTTTGGGGTTTTTTCCTCCCCTGTTCCTTAACTGACTGGTAGCTACTTGTAAAGTATTGTCACTGTTATCCTGGACAACAGCAGCAATACACTTCATGGATATTAAAGTTGTAGGTAGGGGATTTGGAAAGCAGCTCGTTCTGCTTTTCTGTCATACATAGCACACTTTCCACTCTCCGGGCTGACTGTGTATAAATGAATATCAATATGAATGTCAGTGATGGAACATGGTTTGAGTTAAAGCTGTCCATCATGTGTGAAATGATTATTCATGCTATTAAGGCCAAAAATAGGACCGTGCGCTCTAACATGTCAATGGCTACTATGTGCTCCCTACAGAAAGAATATTAGTAAGATCTTTATAATTCTAATATTTATCCTTTTTGTTTCTGAAGAAAATCAATGGCTAGTGAAAAATGATGGAATCTGATTCTGAGGGCCTTTATGAACATTATTTTCTATGAAAATAATCTGCTTCTGAAAACTTATTTATATTCTGGCCAAGGATTTAATGCAAAATGAGAACTTGTGGGAAAAGACAGACCTTTTCCTGAGTTACGCCCTGCCTTCCCCTGGATGCTGGGTGACCTGGGCACCCAGTTGTTCTGACCAGTTTGTGCTTAACGTAGACCTGAGCGGAGAAGCCGTTTGAACCCCCCCCCGTTCCTGGTGCCTGGAAGGGACGGGACGTACCCTGGCACACGACAGAAGCAGGTAACTGTGGGAAGCTGCACCCTGCTGTGAGGAGTTACTCAAATACTGTGGGCGTGGGGATATCTGGGATCCGTACTTCTGTCCTGCATCCCTGCGGTGGTTCGAAGCGTTACTGTCCTAGCTGCGTGCAAATCACCCGGTGGGAATGCGACCTGTTATTGCATGCTGCAGCGCTGCGGTTGTGTAAACATCCATTAACATTGCTGCAGGCGGCAGTCAACAACCCGGAGGATCTGACTACCCTTCTCTTGGTTCCTTATTGGATTTTGCAGTTTGATTATTTATTTTTTTTTTAATGAATGTTATTTGAACAGTTAAAGTAGTATGTTCAGGGTAGGGGTGCAGAAGGTAGCTATAGGAAACTAATTTCGTGACAAATCAGGCACTCATACAGTCATTGCCTGTGGGTGTAATACTCCTGTTTAAAAGGTCCTGTGTGCTACTCTGTGCAGTGCGCATTTAGAAAGTTCAATACTATATAGATGAACTAAGTATATACAGTAACTCAGGTTCTAGAAGTGTAGTGTCTGCTGCGCTGGCAAAGGGGAGTTACGCAGCGTATGCTCCTAAGAAGCGTCAGTGCTCCTGGGGACCGAATCGGTGCGTGTATTGCAGCAGTGCCTGGGACCTGCCTGCGTACAGAGCGTACCTGGAGTGACGGCATGGCAGTTCCCTAACAGCAGAAAGGCTGCTTTAATGTAAAGTGCCTCCCATCTTCTTCCTGTGTAAAATTTTCAGGTGTAAGAAGAGGACCTAACAAGAAGTCAGGCAGTCTGATTTTGGTAACCTCAGTTTCATGGCTTTACCAAATGTAAAGCAGGTGCAAGCTCCTCTTCTGCTATCCCACACATCTTGCGGAGCGGGAAATCCCGGCGACTGATCTCTTTCATTTCCTGCTTCTGCAGGATGTCATCCCCTGGGCTGGTGTTACGAGTACCGTTTCAAACTTGCTTTTTGAGTCAATAGCACGTACTAGTCCTTGGAGGGAATCTGAAAGATTTGCATAGGGAACAAATTAAACTCTTCTGCTTAAATATATTTTATAATTAAGAGCACTCCCTTTTCAACCAAGTCAGTCTTTTACACACTTGTATTTTGACTTGTATTTTGCGTTGTTTTCTTTCATTTATTTCTACTTATTAAGGTGTCCTGCTTATAATAGTGTTCTTCATATCAGGAGCGAAACAGGAAACTAAAACTATTTTGAACATCTAAATAATAGACAACTTAGTTTTTCATCCTGTTTGTGCCTTCTGTTCTGCGTGTCATGTTAGTGTTTGCACTGTCATTGATGATACTGTGATGATCGGTTGTGTCTTCTGTTTTAGGGAGTTTGTTTTATTTAGTTCAAGTCTTAATTTAGTACTTTGCTTGCATTATTTAAATATGAACTACAGCTAAATTCAGAACATAAGGAACAAACGCAGTTGGTTTGCTAGAAAAATCAAAACCGTGCAGGAAGGCTATTTTCAGGATTCTCGAGGGTTATTACAAAAGCTGCAAGCGTTCAACAAGAATGGCGTGGTTTCAGGAAATTATTTCTTTTGTTGATCTTTATTTCATCACTTTGGTGGACACAGTGTTGGTTAAATGCAGTTGTTTGTAGACCCCGCACCGCTGTACAGAGATGGGGATGACCGAAGCCAAGTGGCAATGAGAGCAGTGAAAACAGGTTTCGGTAGATGTTGCTTTGTTTGACATGCTGGTAAACTCGGTAATGTCGCGTGCTGTTTGATGGCCTGAGTGAGACACACACGTTTTGCTGGACTTCTCTGCGGGGATGAATTTCCCCTCGGGCAAGGAAGAGTCTCTGCCTTGAAGCACTTCACACTGCCGGGTTGGGTGGTGCTTGACAGAGCGATTTGGGAATTTGGCAGCACAATTTTTAATGGATGTGGAGTGAACTAGAGTACGTGCTGTTAAGTGTACAGGCTGGGGTCTGGACTGAGCGTATGCGATTTCTGACTCTCGCGTGAAACTGTAGCAGATGAAACGGCAAAGAAATTACCCACGGCAAATCTGGGAAGTTACAACAAAAGAGAACTATAACAAAAGACAATTTTAATAAATAAATATGAAATGTTGTTTAAAGCCTCTGTCCCTTCCAAGACGTACTTGTTCAGCCTGTTCCTCCCTAAGTGGTGTGCACAGATTTGCAAGTCATTTCAAGCACAGTAACCTCTCCCTGGTGTACAAAACCCAGAAGTTCTGGTAACTGGTACGGACATAAGCCCAAGCATTTATTGAGCTCATCTTTAGTTTCGGTGGTAGATAAGTATATTTCTAGAAAGTAAAAAAACTCCTTGGTGTAATCGGTGTCATCTGTGATACTCATATTGGGATTGTTCTGTGGTGCATAACTCCCGTAGCAGGCTCACAGTGTTGGAAACCTTCCTGTCCTGGGGGAGCGCTGCGTCAGCAGGCGGCATTCCTCCTGTTCCCTTCCTGCGCCCTCCAACTGTACTCTCCTGCGTAGCGTCAGCAGGACACATACCTGCAGCTGATCCGTTTAGCTGGAGGAACGTGCACTTCATGCGTTTGCACCACCTGTGAGTTGAATCTTTTTAAAGAGGGCAGGCGTCACGGGATTCTTGCTGTATTGGGTTTGCGCGGCAAGGTTTGGGTGGCCGGGGGGCTACAGGGGTGGCTTCTGTGAGAAGCTGCTGGAAGCTTCCCCAATGTCTGATAGACCCCGTGCCAGCCGGCTCCAAGATGGACCTGCCGCTGGCCAAGGCCGAGCCCGCCAGCGACAGTGATAGCACCTCGGGGACAGCATAGTTAAGAAGGGGGGCTGGGGGGAAAGCCCTGCACAACAGCAGCCGGGGAGAGGAGTGAGAATATGTGAGAGCAGCAGCCCTGCAGGCACCCAGGGTGGTGGAGGAGGAGGAGGTGCTCCAGGCGCCGGAGCAGGGATTCCCCTGCGGCCCGTGGTGAAGACCATGGTGAGGCAGGCGGTCCCCATGCAGCCCATGGAGGTCCATGGCGGAGCACATGTCCACCTGCAGCCCACGGAGGTCCACGGTGGAGCAGATACCCCCTGCAGCCCATGGAGGTCCACGGTGGAGCAGATGTCCACCTGCAGCCCATGGAGGTCCACAGTGGAGCAGACATGCCCCTGCAGCCCGTGGAGGACCCCATGCTGGAGCAGGGTGATGCCCGAAGCAGGCTGTGACCCCGTGGAGAGCCCACACTGGAGCAGGCTCCTGGCAGCACCTCTGACGCCCGGAGAGGAGCCCAGGCTGGAGCGGGGAAGAGTGAGGGGAGTCCTCCCTGAGGAGGAAGGGGCGACAGAGACACCGTGTGATGGACTGACCACAACCCCCATTCCTGCCCCCTGCGCCGCTGGGGGAGGAGGGAGAGAAATTCAGGAGTGGGGTTGATCCCGGGAAGAAGAGAGGGGTGGGGGGAAGATGTTTAAGATTTAGTTCTTATTTCTCATTACCCGACTCTGATTTGATTGGTAATGAACTAATTTCCCCCAGTGGAGTCTGTTTTGCCCGTGACGGTACGTGGTGAGTGATGTCCCTGTCCTTCTCTCGACCCGCGAGCCTCTCGTTACATTCTCCTTCCCCGTCCAGCTGAGGAGGGGAGCGGCAGAGGGCCTTGGTGGGCACCGGGCGTCCAGCGGGGGACAACCCAGCGCGTTGGCAGTCAGCGGGGTTCCGCGGGTTTTGCGGTGCAGGCCTATAGCGTGGTCTGGCTGCGGCTGTGCTCCCCACCCCCGGCTGAAGGGTGCCGCTGTGCCAGCGTTCTGCGCGCAGGTTGCCGAGCCAGGCGTGTGCGCTGTGTGCAGTGCTGCCCAGCTGCTGCCGGCTCAAAAGGCACTCTGACTTCCCTGGTGGAACCAGTCAGTTTTCCCTTTATTCAGCAAAACCACAGAGAGAACAATGATTCAACATAATAGCGCGTTTATTATTGTCCAACCTGGCCGCGGGTTCTCCTCCTGGCCATTATTCCACTCTTGCTGAATTTGAATGAAAAACTTCCAGATAATTTTATTAACAGAAATTTCAGTCTGGCATTTAATTGATAATTAACAGGCTACCAATGTTTAGTTCATTCTTCAATTGAAGAGAAGGACTATTACAATTCTGAGGTCTGAGTATCGCGGATTCTCCAGCTAAGAGAGACTCTCCAGTTGTTTGCTAACACTTAAGATTTTATAGAGGTTTATGACTCACATGAAGAGTAGCTTAAGAAATTTCCATAGTTCTTAATTATTATGTGTACAGTATTTTTGCCACAAGAGGTTGCTGTATACCTACAGCTTATTCGGGTTCTGGCAGCTGAGCGAGCCTCAGAAAACACGGCTACAAGGACATATATTTTGATCTGCTGAGAATTTTTCAAAGAAAAAAATAATAGTTTATGAAAACATCATTTGGTATTTCACAGAGGACACGACTGCCTAGAAGTTGTAAAGATATAACGGGCATAAAGATGGTAACAAAAAGTGGTATCTGCTTCCTCATCCTTCCAGCATTCTCCGTGTCCACAGCTGTAGGCAATTCCAAATGAAATAGAACAAGGAACAGGGCAGCGTGCCTGCTATTGGTATCAGGTAAATTTATATAGTTAATTAGGATTTGCTGGTTTTGTGGATAGTTTCATATTATGTTTCCAAATGTGGTCACTTCAGAACAAATTCATTGCTTCATGAACATTGAAATAGTATTTCGTATTCACCAGTTATGTATAAAGGGATGAAATTTCTGAAACAGTTCATTTATTCACAGTGCTTTTCTCTTGTATTTTGGGTTTACTTCTGGTGATTAGTTCCGAAGTTATTTTTATATAAAGGAATGATTAAGACTTTTCTGAAGCTGTTATACAAAATGTTATATATAATAGCCATCATTTTAGTTGCACAGTGTGCATTTACTGGATACTGAAATAGAACAGTCACTAAAATGAAGATTGACTTCAAAATTCGAGTCCAGCCTCCTGCTTTCATTGTTCATAACTTTCTTAAATTCCTTCTAGTTTAATTTTTCCATATTTGGTATGTTTTTTCAAAGTTGGAGCAAACTCTGAGCTATCTTTAAGCTACACAAGCCTGAAATATTTGTTCTTTATATGTTACTATCAAGGAACATAAAAAACAATGAAAAGCAAGATTGTCTATTAAAAAAAACAGCTGAAGTTGAAACCTTTTAACTTGGTTTATTCTATGGATCTCAGCCTTAAAAAGTAAAACAAGTCAAAAAGCCAAATTTAGAATGAGATGATTTTGTTGGAGCTGTTCACAGATGCCAGTCAAAGACGGGCAGGCGTATAATTGCTTGTCCGCAGCATCTCTGCAGTTGGGCTCTTCCATCCAAAAGTCTCTTGAGGTTTCTAAAGACGGTACTTTAAAATGCATTACAGAGCCCTCCAATTATGTTGAAAACTCTAGCCGCTAGCCCTTTACTAGCAGCCTAAAATTGGCCGTGCTGCCTTGAATTGTCATGAATTAAAAAAGAAGGGGGCGGGGGTAGGGGGGGTGGCAGAATGTCCCAAAGCTCTGCAGGCCTTGGCTGTAAGGGAGTCAGGAATTTGGCTGGCAAAACTGGATATACTGTGTCCAGCTGCTGATTTAAATGCATATACTGTCAAAACTAATCAGCTCACACTTCACAAATTGAAGAACTTTAAATTTGAAGCTAGTAGGGATGATAGAACGATAATGAACTCAGATTTTTATTTTTTAAATTTTTTTTTTTTTTTTTTTTTTTTTTNNNNTTTTTTTTGATCAACGCTACTTTTCCTTTCAGAAGGACCAACAAGGCCGACTCACCTCTGGTGGTTTCCCCAGCGGGCGTACAAGCTTTCAGCAGCCTGGTGTACGCACCGCGCCTTCAAACACTGCCAGGGAGGCACAGAGTGCTCTGCTTGGATGGCTCACTGATTAAAAACGAATTGTCATTTTAAAGAACAGTCCCTAATATTTGTAACAAAAATGTGAAAGAACCCTGTTTTCACTACGCTTTGGTTCCGGCTTGGTGGGGCCAAAAAGTCCCTGTTCCCGAGAAGGACCTCAGTAGCACTCATCTTTCCAACTGTGTGCTTACAGAGCTGGACTGTAATAACTGAAGCACTCCACTTGGTCTCTTTTGAGCCAGTCTTTCCCAACAGAATCTTCAGAAGCGTAAATTAGCGTATTAGTTCATATTAGTTATTTTGGTGCAGGGAAGGAAAGGGAGGAAGCCGACAGGGCAAAGAAGAAGTTCTAGCTTGTCTCAGATTGGTCTCCCACACATTACTATTGTCTTCTTCCTGCCGCCTCCTTTCGTGGCAGTTTCACTTCCACCATTATATTCTATCATCATACTGGTTTTTTTCTTCAAATGACTCTATAA
Organism: Himantopus leucocephalus; assembly: GCA_003993805.1. NCBI lineage: Eukaryota > Metazoa > Chordata > Aves > Charadriiformes > Recurvirostridae > Himantopus > Himantopus leucocephalus. The sequence continues at coordinate 40,962,393 of RSEF01000007.1, read as the reverse complement.
AGAAATTGGAATGCTTGAGTGGCAATAGATGATAGCTGAATTGTCATAGAAGAAGCAGAGAGACAGGAAAACCTAAGGAGATAAAAGGTCATAATCATTGGACCCAATTCTTCTTTCAGGTAAGTGTATACAGTTTTCACTTAAATAAGAGATTTATGTATCTTTATATATATATAAAAAAAGCTAATTTTGGCACACACAATCCATTGGCAGTCTGGGGATCCAAATCATCACTTACTGCTTGAACAGTAATTAAAAATCCATGTGAATCATGTAAAAGCTTCCCTAGTTCAGATTTTTAAATGTTTCAGATCATTAATTCTAACTTCTTGCATTTAGATATTTTTGCGCATAGGCAATGGGTAACTGCTCACTTATTGTCAGTAACTGCCTTTAGAGCTGCCCAAGTTCAGAGGGCTGCTAGAGAAATTCTGAATGAACGAGAGTTCCCGTAAGCGTAGGGATTTGTCCTGTGGTTTCTTGGATTTCAAGCAGGAGGCTGCATAAAGTCCACTAAAATTTCCACCCTACATTTTTTGCTAAATTGTATTGCTTTTTGTTGTTTCCTGTAGCCAACAGTAATTTTTTTAATACTCAGTCTGTTACGTTCCCCTAAAAGATTCCGTGATGTTAGTTAGTTCTGTTGCTGGGAGTGAGACAGAATGTGTTATGAATATGATTTTCCTGATTAGTAGCCCATACCCATATTTCAAATATAGTGGCTCCTTAGGAGTTCAGAGGTGTGACCATGCCGCAGACTACCTGTAGAAGCAAGGCTAGAATCCAAATTCTGCTTGTTCTGAAAGTGTAAGACCTGCTTTTGGCATCATGTAGAATCTTAATTACCGGCTAATGTTATTGGGACCTGCCATACACTATTCCGCTATTGTGTTTCTCCTGTAACTCCCTCTCTCAGCTCATATGACTGTAGACTCCTGGCAGAAATACACGTTTGAAGAGATGTATCCTGGGTTTTGTTCCTCGTGCTGCACGTGTGCCGTCGGCTGTCTCTGCTACAGTGCTGCATATGTGTTAATGGATCGTTACACCTGCACGGACTGAATAACGACATTCCTTTTCTTACTACAGACAAAGTTTACTACCCATCTCCCGCTGTTTTTCTGGTTCACTGGAGCAACAGAAAAGATACATCTCCCACACAGCCTCCAAAAATCATGCAAAAGTTACATAAGGAATTAATGCTTATCTGCAGATGAAATAGAAAACATGTTGGGTAATTTAGATCTGCTCTTGCAATACTTTACCTCTGACTTAAAATTGCATTAGCCTCCTGTGCTCATTGTCAGTCCAGCTTCTGTAGTGAGGTAGGAGACATACCGCTTACCTTTTCCTTTCTCTTCTAAACAGCATCTGGTTTTGTGTAATGACGCTATGTGGATTCCGGCTAAAAAGCAATACTTCAACAGAAAATCATTCTGATACAAGTATATATTCACAGAATAAGTCCCCACCCCCTTCACTTTGACGTTAGAACAGCAATTCCTGTGATAAATGATAAGGATTGTTTGTCCTACCTCCCTACGCCTTTCAGAAGTGTACTCCTGAGAAACAGACGAGAAAACAGCACGTGCTGTCTGCACGGCCAAACCTCACACGCAGGTCCGCTCCCCATCATTTTTTTAAAAAGTAAGTAATGGAGGGAGTTGGGAACAGTGGCACAGAATGGAAGCAAAGCGTAGGGAGGGACAATAATTGAAACTGAGCTGGAAAACAGTGGACAGAAAAGAGCACAGGGAACAGATTCTTAATGGAAGCAATTGCAGTACATGTAATGGCGTTTGGAGCATTTTAGTTGATGTCACTGATTATTACTTTTTACTATTTATCCTACTACCACTTTTACAAAGTAGCATCTACACCTATGGGAGCTGCTGACAAACAAGTATCACAAGAGATTAAACATCACAAATACGGTAAGTTCTGATGTGTTATCAGTGAAATTAGTGAGGCTCTGCACAAGCTCTGCTGTGGACAGCAACTGCAAGACCTAAGCTGGGGCATGTAGTCATCATAAAGTGGTTTGACATGAGGTGGTGTCTGTAGCTCGCTGTTAAGCTTCACTCTTGTTTTGCCCTGTAAAGCCACGTGACCAACTTCCAGCCTGGTTTCATAGGGAAAACAGCCCTAGATACAATCCCTGTGTGCGTACCTACTTGTCCCCCTTCCTCTTTCCCCATTAGCTTTACAACCAGTTGGTTCAGTTCAAGAAAAAACAACTGACTGTAATGCTTCAATGAAATTCATTGACGCTTCACCAAGGGCAAGTCCTGTGGCCTAGTGGCCTTCTGTGATGGAGTAACTACGTCAGTGGACAAGGGAGGAGCTACGGCTGTTGTCTGTCTGGACTTCTGTAAGGCCTTTGACACAGTCCCCCCCAGCATCCTGCTCTCTAAATTGGAGCGACACGGATTTGATGGGTGGACTGTTCGGTGGATGAGGAATTTGTTGGATGGTCACATCCAGAGAGTGGTGGTCAACAGCTCAATGTCCAGATGGAGACAAGTGGTGTCCTTCGGGGGTCTGTACTGGGACCAGTACTGTTCAATATCTTCATCAATGACATAGACAGAGGGATCCAACCGTCACAAAGCTATTGAATGTAAGGTGGTGTTGATTCTACTAGTTACAGAACAAGTTGTCTTCTTAAAATCAGTAAATAGAGAATTTTCTACCAAATTACTCTTTTGCATGAGAATGAATCTGACAGCATAAAAGCAGCTACATTGAAAGGAAGGTCCTAAAATTTACAAAATTATCTTCTTTGAAGGAGCCATTTAAAACCAGGAATTGCAATAGCAGATTAAGATGAGAAGCCCAAGCTACCATAAGCAACACTGAAGCTGAGCAGAAAAAATGAGAAGTCTGATTTCTTATTTCGCTAGTCCCCAGCATTACAGTGAACACTGCTGCCGTTATATTTCAGCTTGGTCTAAGGTTCCTGCATTCAAAAAAAAAAAATAAAAATCTTTAAATCTTTAAAGCTTTAAATCTGCTGGAAGCTTGCATGATAAGTGTGAGACTGAGGACAGCCATAACGTTTGTGAGAAGGAAAAAAAGAAAGCTGTAGCATTTCAGTGGCTGGGAATGGACAAATCATCTGAGCAAATGAGTGGAAGGAGCAGAGGGCAGAACAGTTTGAGTAGAAAAACAGCTGTGGGCTAAATTCATCCCAAAAGGAAGCTACTGATGAGAGCAAAAATCTCTATGTTGCCAGTATCAAAAGCATTGCTCTACTGAGACAAATAGGGAAGCACTAAAATCAAGCCCTAGTTAAAAATATTTTGATTCTGGGCTTTCCTGTGGAACCGCAGAACCTAAATCCAATTGACTGTAAATACTATTTCAAAACTTCTGGGTTCATACACAGAGGAGTGAGTGAGTGAGTACTGGAGCAGAGGAGGAATAGATCCCAGAACAGTGGGGTCATAGCTCAGTTTTTTGTCTCAGATTTCAGAGACAAAGACAAAATCATAAAAGGCTGACAGAACTAAGACATCTCTTCTCTGAGAGAGAAAATTCTTTCCTTTCCAGACATACACCTCATCACCTAGGCAAAACAGAGGGAAGAGAACATGATGAAGAGGATTCTCTACTGGAAGACAGAAAAGCTGAGTTGCATGCAGCATCCTACCCTTCTTTTGGGACAGGTCTTCAGCTACTAAGCTGCTGAAGTCACAATGAAAGAAGCGCAAGATAACTAATTGCTCTGCTAACTCTGAGAAGCTTTGTCTCCATGTTACGCTGCTCCTCTAATACCATACAAGGCAATTGTGTCAAATGTTCTTGAGAGGATGCTCTCCTTGTGTGCAAGCCAGTAGCTTGCTGCTGAACACGTATATGGATTCTCTTTTGTACCCCTTACAGGCACATTGAAAGATGCCCTGTGAAATGCATGCATAGTGCAGAAAATGTTCTAGAATACTCTGGCACGGTAATAATTATTTTGCAGTTAAATGCAGAGTTATTTTTTCGTGATGAATTACATGTGAAAATAAATCACAGTTTGCCCAGCAAACCCTTAGTATTATTTATAAATGTATTTTGGATTGTCCCTACATTTTCCTTTTTTGGTGTGAGGAGGATTAATTTTTTAATGAATTATGTGAAACGGTATTGTAGAAATTACATGTAGGGAAGCCAAGCACTTTGGCCTTTATGTGGAGCATAGCTGGAGTATTGGACATTTGGAGTGGAAAAGGCAAGCAGTTTGTGGTTGGGAGAGAAAAACACACGAGATGAGTATTTCTGCTAACATTATCATCTGTTGTGCTCATAATGATGGCATTCAAACCATCACTGCTAAACCTATGTCTTAACACTTGAAAAAAAACACTTAAACACTAAACCCATTAACGTGAGATGGTTATCTAAATGTTGACTTCAGTTAGGTGCACCAAAGTAAAAATATCGGTTCCTCATTTTCTTTCTCATAAGATGCCTTTTGAGCTATCTTTTGGATAAACTAAATATTTTAACACTTACTGTTAGGCATCATCTTCAGTCTTCAGATCATTTTTGTGGTTATCTTCTGCACCCTCTGTAATTTTTCAGTATCTTGGAAAACATGGATAGGGAGACTGGAAATGGTGTTCCACTGCTGGTTGTACCAAAGCTGTGGTCAGAGGTGATACCACCTTTCTGCACATGCTCGCTAATCCCTTGTTTATACAGGTGAAGAATGCAGTAGCTGGTTTTGGTGCAGCAACATTCATAGAATCATAGAATGGTTTGGGTTGGAAGGGACCTTAAAGACCATCTCATTCCACCCCCTGCCCTGGGCAGGGACACCTCCCACCAGCCCAGGTTGCTCCAAGCCCCGTCCAACCTGGCCTTGAACACCTCCAGGGATGGGGCAGCCACAGCTTCTCGGGGCAACCTGCGCCAGGGGCTCACCACCTGCACAGGAGAGAATTTCTTCCCATTCTCCGCCCCGCCTGGATTTGTGCTTGGGATTGCCCTGACCCACGTGCAGGACCTTGCCCTTGGCCTTGTTGAACTTCACGAGGTTGGCATTGGCCCACCTTTCAATCCTGTCCATGTCCCTCTGGATGGCATCCCTCCCTTCCAGCGTGTTGACCGCTCCACACAGCTCGGTGTCATCGGCAAACTTGCTGGGGGTGCACTCCATCCCACTGTCCATGTCACCAACAAAGATGTTGAACAGTGCTGGTCCCAGTACCGACCCCTGAGGAACACCACTCATCACTGGTCACCACTTGGACACGGAGCCACTGACCACAACTGTTTGAGTGTGACCGTTCTGCCAGTTCCTTATCCACCGAGTGGTCCATCCGTCAAATCCGTGTCTCTCCAATGACATGGCATCTCCAGGATGTCGTGCAGAACGGTGTCAAGTGCTTTGCAAATGCTTTGCAGGTGGCCTGCGTGGCCCAGTTTAGCAAGTAATTTGGATCACTCTGAGAGATCTCCTGTCATCATTATTTATATTCCACCCATCTTGTTGCCCGTTGCAGCTCTTATAAGCACCGATGTAGTTATTTTCAGGTTACTGGTAAAGACGGCTGACCCGTGTGACGCACACCCGCCACACCTGCGCAGGGGCACGCGCAGCCGGTGGGAGCCGGGACTGCCTTCTGCCTTCCCGCCGGGCCTGCCTGCCTTCCCACCGGGACTGCCTTCCCGCCGGGCCTGCCTTCTGCCTTTCCGCCGGGACTGCCTTCCCGCCCGCCGGGCCTGCCTTCTGCCTTCCCGCCGGCCGCGGCGGGCGGCCCACTCCGGGCCCCGCTCGGCGGAGCCGCGGCGGCTGAGGTGATTTTGGCGGGTCTCGACTCCGTTTTGCTGGCGGGGGTACGCTCGCCTTCGGGGCCCGGCGGCGTTGCCCGGGGGTGCCCGTCGCCCCGCCCGCCCGGCCGGGCCCGGGGAGCCGCCGCCGCCGCCGCCGCGCTGAGGCAGCCGCGGGCCCCGCCCCGCCCCGCCCCGCCGGGCCGGTCCTGCGGAGGGGCGGCCGCTCCCGCTGAGCTCATCCCGCCGACGCGCCCGGCTGGCGGCCGAGCAGCCCGGCCTGGCCGCGCCGCTGGAGCCCCGGGGCGAGGGGGGCCGGGCCCCGCCGGCGGAGGTAAGCCCTCCCTCCTCCCCGCCGGTGCGCGCCCTTCGCCCGCTTCTCCGGAGCGCTGCGCGGGGTCTCGGCGGGAGCGGAGCCGCGAGTGAAACTTTCCGGCCCAGGAGCGTGTGCGGGCATGTCGGGCCGGGGCCGGGCCGGGGCGGCCGGCGGGGCTGAGGCGGCGCCGGGGCCGGGGCCGGTCCGGGTGGGGGCGGGGCGGGGGCGGCGGGGCCGGGCGGGCGCTGAGGGGGCGCTGAGGGGGCGCTCCCCGGGCCCTCCCGCGGCGGCGAGGCCTGGGGCTGTGCGCGGCCGGGATTTCCGCCGGGCCGGGGCGGGCTTCCACGTCTGTGTGAGCAGTGCGGTCTTCATGCCTGTATTTGTAGAGACTGGGGGCGGGGGGGGAATAGCCTTGCGTTCAGGAAGACTCGGTTTCTGTGCGGTGACTCCTTGTCGGTCGCGGAGCGTGAGGCGCTCCCCGCCGGGGCCGGGCGGCGGCCGCAGCTGGGCAGATGTGCAGCTTTCTGCCGGTGGCGGCCGGAACGGGCGGTGCGGGGACACGCGTGTTCCCCGTGGCAGTGACCTTGGCTCGGCTGCCGAGGCAGAGGTCCTGCCCTTGTGGGGGTCAGCGGTGCCGGCGGTGAGCTCAAGAATAAAATGATAAAACGATAACTTGATTTGTCTTTTAGTATGTGTTACTAATAACGTATAGTCACTGTGTATGTTATAGTGTACTTTCTAAAGCGTTCTGATTTCTCAGTAGCGTTCAATCATTTGTTTGCCCAAGCCTCGTAATGCGTGAGTATTGGACGGAGAGAAAACTGCGTCCTAAATGATCATTTGCAAAAATGGAATGTAACTGGAGACATCTTTCTATGAGGATGAGCCTCGGGGGGGGGAGAAAAAAAGAGGGTTTAGGTGTCCCCTCGGCCCTGCCCTCTGCTTTGTACCCACCCCCTCTCCCCGTGGCGGCGGTGTGGCAGTGGCACTGCTCTGGTCCACCGCGGAGGCGGTGTGTGCTGACGGATGAAGCAAACGCCGCTTTGCCGTGTGGAACGCCAGCAGCTGGGGATGCGGAGGTGTGCCGCGGGCCTCTGCGGTCGCTGGGTGTACAGCGGTTCGCAAGAGGTGTACTGGTCTCGAGTATGGTAAATGTTTTACTCACCCAGGCTACTTCAGAGTTTTGCAGGATTACTCAGTACATGTGAAAGTTCTATGTTAGCTCATATTTTTTGATAGCTGCTGCTTAAAAATAGCCTGATGCTTATAAAATTAAAAATACCAGGGGATAAGGGAAATAAATTTAATACCTTGGATCCTACAGAATTTCCTCCCACTGTGGTTTGATATGCAGCTGCCAAAAAATGAACCTTTCCCATTTGTTGTCATCTGACAGTTAAGTGCTGGAAAAATAGTATTATGTATTAAATAATGCTAGTAAGAAAGGTAAGCGCAAATACAATTAATTTTTGCTATTGCTAGGGCAGTGTATTTACGGCTTCGTTTACATGGATGCGCTAAAGTGCTGGTTGTCTCGCTTTCTCAGTTTAGCTAACCAGTGGAATGTCCAAATGGTGATGAATTGTGTCTACTTTAGAGCCAAAACATATTTGGTTCATGGCCAAAGTTGCTCAGCTTCCCATAACACTCTGTAGGAAAAAGACATTTTGTGTGTCTAACCACAGTCCTGAAGTTGATGCCATAGCAACTTTGTGATCTGAGTATAGACTTGTGAAGACAGCTAAGCAGTCTTAGCAGAGGTGTTCTGCTTTTCTTTAGCTGAACCTCTTACTGTCGTCAAAATTAAACCTGCCTTTGAAGACGAAAGATTAAACTGCAAGCCCTCAAACTCCTGTGTGTGTAAGAACATCAGCCGGATCTGTTGGTTGGGTAATGACACCCATAAACATCTGTAAGCTGCAATTTACGTTAATGGTTTTAAAATTAAGATTTTTCTGTAGAGATGCTGTTTTGACTAAAAATTGGTATTTCAGGCTCTATCAGGAGCTGGATCTTCATGTTTTCCAGAAAAACAGAGAAAGGTCAGCTTTGGGGTTTTTGTGTGGGTAAGGCTTGACAAAACTGGGTTAGGTCATGTCTTTTGGTTGCTTTCAGCTTCCAAGAATTAATGTGGAGGTTGGAGAGTTTATTTATCACAAAGCTGTGGCAATGGAAAAAGAAAAAAAAAAGCATATGGCTGAACAAATGTATAAGGTCTAATTTTTTAAAAATATGTTTGTGTATAAGAGGCACTGCTGTTAGAAAACTGACTTTTGAATAATAAGCAAGGCACAGTGTAATGAAAGTATATAATGAAAAAAACCCCAAAGCAAGCACTGAACCAGTCCAGGATTCTCGCTGCATTTGGTTTTGTATTTAATTTTAGTTTGAAAAGTGCCTTTAAAAAAAAAAAAACAAAACAAAAAACAACAACTTTGTTTTGGTGGAATCTTAAACTCTCTGATCTTGTCCTGGAGGGGAGTAAATAAAGGGGTCAGTTGCTCATTACTGCAAAATACCTATTGTTTGCATTACTGCAAAATAGCTATATTATATACCTAATACTAATGTGTCGACTTCCCATGCGCCTGTTAAAATTCATTGTTTAGCATGACTGATTAAATCCTTTAGTATTCATTGTGTATAGGAAATCCTATAAGGATATTTCAGGATCGTTACCTGATTAGATTATTTATCTAAGTATAACATACACTATAGAGATCGTGAGATGCTCTCTAGTCTGTATGTAGCCTCACCATATACCTTTAAGAGTCTCGTGCAGTGTACCTTTCCTGCTTGCTTGGGGTGCAGATGACTTTCAGCAGGGAGAGTCTGCTCCAGAACACAGGTTTTCTGCTGTCCAGTTTTGTGCTTCAGCAAACTGCGGTGCCTTTGATCTCCTTATCATAGCTATAATGTCCTGGTGCTTCCCCCAGATCCTGTCTTTCAGCTCCACGGAGAGACTAATCCTGCAGAAGTTGCTTTGTAGTTATTTCAGGTTTCTGCGCTGTATAGGTAATACATCACTGTATAGGCTTCTTTTTCGTAGAATCATAGAATGGTTTGGGTCGGAAGGGACCCTAAAGACCATTTTGTCCCACCCCCCTGCCCTGGGCAGGGACACCTCCCGCCAGCCCAGGTTGCTCCAAGCCCCGTCCAACCTGGCCTTGAACACCTCCAGGGATGGGGCAGCCACAGCTTCTCGGGGCAACCTGCCCCAGGGGGTCACCACCCACACAGGGAAACATTTCTTCCTAATATCTCATCTCAATCTGCCCTCTTTCAGTGTAAAACCGTTCCCCCTCATCCTGTCACTACATGCCCTTGTAAAAAGTCCCTCTCCAGCCTTCTTGTAGGCTTCTTCAGGTACTTCATTCATCCTTGTCACTCCTGCATCTTGAAATACATGCATTGTAGTTCATGTTAATGTAATAACTCGAACTTTTTAAAGTCCTGTTTCTTTTGCCATGTTTTGGGAATTCTGTTTTTGTTTCCTCCCCTCCACCCCCTGAGAGGAGGCCCGCTAAGCTATGGGCATAATCTGTAAAGGCACTTTGGTATTGGAATATTAAACTTTGTAGTGTCATAACTTCAGTGCTCGGCCTGCCTGCATAATGTAGGGGGATGCTGCTGTGCCCAGGTAATATTTGTAAGAGTCTGGAAATAGGTGGCCAGGTAACAAAAAGGGTCTAGTGGAGTTATTTCTCCATTGTGTGACTGGGAGTAGTTGCTGGAATATGTGCCATCTCCAATTGAGTACTTAACTTACTTTCTCTTCTTGATCTGGAATAGTAATTTCTAATGAGGGTGCCGGTTTGAAAAGGGATGTTCCCCTAGCTTGTTGGGTGAAACGCCTTGCAGATCAGCCAGCTGGCCAGGTTTGAAGCGGCTCCTCACTGGTGTCCTGTCGTGGGGGATGTCCCTTCTGCAGCGGCTGCAGGGAAGGGTTTGCTGGCTGTCATGGGCGATACAGTGCTTCCAGCTTGAGAATCTCACCGGGTCTCAAACGGCAGGGGGTGGTAATTCAGTGATATCAGTGAACTAGTGCTTTGCATAGCCATTAGCAGAAATTGAAATGTCTTTGAGGTCAAATCAAGAGCTGCTTTTAGGATCTTGGTGGTGGTGAAGTTGGTGGCCATGCTCAATAAATTACTGCACATTTGACCTTTTTCTGTAAATACTCCATCTGTGTAAATGAGTTAGCGGTTACGGATTTTCAGTGTTTGCGTGGTGACTTACGTGGTGAAGCACTGCTTTGTGAGGCGCTTCTGCAATCCAGATGACCACAATGGTTTTGGGAATAGGGCTGAATCTGAAGTCATCTAGTTCTTCCTCATGTGCCTTGGTGAGTTCGGCTATAGCTATACGTGTATGAAATTGGAAAACTAGATGCAGCTGAGTGTTCTAGTCATCTTAAATATTGTAAACGCAGAAGGTACGGAGCTACAGATATGTATTTTGAATCTCCCTGTGCATTTTTTATCAGCTGCCTCAAGGTCATGATGTTGCTTTAAAGTTCCAACTTGTGAATTATCAGTAAATGCAGATTTCCATGTTTCAGATTTCTAAGATGCAGGGTGGTGTTTTGAGAAGAAACTCCATAGCCTACAGTAGAACTGTCTGCAGTCTCATTCTGGCCCGCAGTAGAATTTACCCTCTGATTAGCGATCCAAGTATTACTCAAATTGAACCCCTTTTTTTTTTTATTTTAAAAAAAAAAGATGCATCATGTTCCAGCACTGTAAGAATTAACCTGTCAAAGACAGGTGCGCAGGATGAACGCGTGACACGCACCACATCCCGTGGGACGGGAGCTGGTGTGGGCATGGGGTGGGAATGGCCGGGGGGGTCTCGGGGAGCTCCGTTGGCCAAAGCACCTCGGGACGGGGGTGGTGTGTGATGTGCCAGCTCAGGGCCGGGGTTGGTAGCTTGGATGTTGAACCTCCTCCGCTTTGAGTTGTTTCTTACCCTTCCCCTTCTGCCAGCGTATTCCACCGTCTATCTAGCTCAGACAAATCTATAATTAAAATAATCAAGAATTAGCATGTTTGTAACAAAGTCTTGAGACTTTGTAAGGAGTCTTTTCGGCTTGACCCAAGCTACTGCTATGGTTACTGCTCCAGTTGAGCCAGCAAAGCACCCGGGCCGCGCTGGGGAGCCGTGGCTTCAGGTTGGACTCCAGACCTCCTCTGTAGAGGTCACTGGCTTTCACATGCACGTATGGAATTAGCAACTGCTGTTAGTGCTTTTGTTATCTGCACCCCATAGTGTGTAAAGTGCAGTTCCAGAAACATCTAGGGCGAAAGGGTGAGGGGCTGCTACTTGTTTGCTGCATATTTCATATATTTGATAATTAACAGCTTTAAAAACAAAGGTGCCTGTAAAACATTTGCTGCATTGCATTGAAGTTGCGTATATGCTGTGGGTTGGTTTCTTTGTTGGTTTGTCGGTGGGGTTTTTTGTTTGGTTTGTTGTTTTTTGTTTTGGCTTTTTCTTTTTTCTTTTTTTTTTAATACTTGATCTTAGTCTTGGTTAAATTTAGATCCAGCAGGAGAGAAGCTGGAACTTGTTAGCAACACAGGAAACGCCCCAAAAGACAGTTTTTGATGTGTGTGTTTGTGTGTAACTGTGAGCTCGGCAGCTGTGCGGCTGGAGTTGGGCTGGGGGGAGCGGTGTTTAGTTCAGAACGGTTTTGCATCTTTAAATGTTGCATGAGGTTCTGGGGGAACTTCGCTGCCATGTACTTAATATAATTAAGTATTAACTATTAAATATCTGTGACTTGTCAAAAGCTGATAGTTTTACGTCAAATTCAAAGCTATTGTGCTTAAAATAGCTGAGGTGTTTAACTGCTGAAAAGACAGTCCAGATTAAACTGCTTCAGCTTTGTTTTATCTGGAAAAATACTAGAATTTGAGTAGTCTAAAGACTGTGCTTTTCTTCTTCCAGTCATTTGCAACGAAACTAGTCCGTTTCTTTCTTACTGGATGTCCTTTCCTTAGAATCTCTCTTTCTGACCATACTTTAGCAAGTTAGGAGTTAAACAATATACAAGCAAGAACAAATAGAAGCAAAATATGACCTTTGTTTTTTGAAACTTAAATGAGATGGAAGTTGCTGGAGAGTTTAATGTGTGGGTTGGTTTTGGTCTGGGCTTGTTTTTTTTGTGTTTGGGGTTTTTTTTGTTGTTTTTGAACAAGAATGACAAAACACAAAATATTCTTAATGTGACTGTTTTTGTGTTTTACACCAGAAATGCCTTTGAGTTGAGTTGATTGTTTGGTTAATATGCTTAAAGGTCTGTTTTACACTGGGCTAAATTCCCACTGAGGTCACTACGGGATTTTTGTGTGTGTGTGTGTTAGTAAGGACTGAGTTCCTGGATTTTTCTACAGTATTTGGCAGAAACTGAAAGCTTGAAGAAAAGAGGGAGGAATATTACTGCCACAAAGTGTAGACATGGTTTTGCTATGACAAAGTGAAATTTTCAGCACTTCCCAGCTACTGATACAGGATCTTTGTGTGCATGCCAGAATTACTTTGTCTCTTGAGGTCAAGAGACAATGAAAAGACATCAGGGGAAAGCTTAGCTTTATCCTCAGATAAATTATACTTGGCAAAGGTAGAATGGAGCATAGGAACATCGTGCCTTCTGGCATGATGTACCAAACTAATGTACATTTTCAGAATTCATTGATATATTTAAAAATCTGGGAATACAGAGCTGGTATGTAGAGAGTTCTTGTTTATTCTCTGTCTAAGCGATTTTCTGTGCTACTGTGGTACATTACCTGATGTATTTTCTGTAAGTTTGCAGTCAGTCAATCAGTGAGTGATGGGACCACTTTTTACAAAGCTATACGCTCATTCAGAAGTCCTAGGCATATTTTCAAAGTTTGGGAAAAAAACGTTCTAATAAACGTTGGTTTGGGTTTTTTCCCCTGACCAAAAATGCTGCACTTTGTCTTTAAAAGACAGTACGGAAAGGAGGACAAGAATGACATGAAGTTGTTTTGTTCTGCTAGAATTCAAAGCTTTGTAAGAGTCTGCACCAGAGGAATATACTGAATGGTTTGTTAGAGGGGACGCTCTTCTTTTTCTTTTTCTCCCCTCCCCGTGCCTGCGCAGAGGGTTCTTCCGAGGCGGGTGCATCCTCTACAGCGGTGTGTACCACAAGCCTCGCGTCTGGGATCACAGTGGGGAAATGGGCTTCTTGAGAGAGCTCGTTTTATTAGCAAAGTGTTCCAAGAATCTGGCTAACTGGCATCTGAGAAATCTGGCACTGTCCCTCGATCTGGTAGGAGCAGGATTCTTTTCTTCCTATTTTCATCGTGTCTGCTAATGGGAAAAACAAATGCAAACAAATGCTTTTCTCCCTGTTGAGCCTTGCTTGAGCCTCCTTTCTTCAATTCTTAGCTTTCCCCAGGAGAAAAATTGGATTTTGTTTCTTTGCAGTTTTCTTTCTGTTCGCGGGACTTTGAGCTAAGTGACTTCTTGTTGGTGTTACACCTATTCTGTTCATAAATTGGTGAACTCAGCTCATTTGATTTACGTAGGACTTGCAAGCATCCCATGAACTGGTTAAGGTGAGGCAGTATACACTGTTTTGGCAAACTTTTAAAGATATACACACACCTAAGATTTTAATGAATAATTTTTTTTTTTGAAGGATACAAGTTTGTATTCCACTACTAGTTAAATTCTGGTTGTCAGGATTTTTTTTTTTTTTTTTGACACTTGCCTGTAGAGGGAATGCGTTCTGGCATCCGAATTAGAGGCTTTAGAGGTGCTTGGTTGTTTAATTACTGAAAGCAATAGGACAACTGTAAAATTTTAATAAATATGGGCTTGCCAGGTATTTCATATTTTTGGTAAGAGCATGTAAGATCTTGTCTACACCGGGGAGTTATTGCAGAATGAGGCAGGGTGTGAATGTGAAGCGCTTTTCCCCTTGTGTAGACAAGCCTTTAATTTTTCTTCAAGAGCAAACTCTGGGGTGTTCCATGTATCTTCTTGTCCCTAGTTTGAGCTCTGTAGTGGACTTACGGCTGACAATGAATGACACCTAAAGCATCTGTCTGGTCCATGTGAATAATCTCCATTGATTTCAGTGGTCTGCTTGTGTCAAGAGAGTACACACGTGCTGGGTTGTGGCAGGACTGGAAGGCTTGCTTGTAAGCCCATTGTGGTAGATCCTGCCTGCCATAAATGTTCAAACAGAGCTTATTTTAACACTGCAACAAGGTCTCTTCGTGCTACTGCATTGTACATTAAAATGAAAGGAGCTTTAAGGAAAAAGCAATTGGAAGAATATGCATGTTAGAGTGTTTCTTTGTAGTTATACAGAAGAATGCCCGAGTCTTGTCCATAAAATAGCATGGTCAAATAATTAAAAACAGAAGGTTTACATCTCACAAGAGACAGAAAAAGGGAGCATCCCTGGATTTGAGATGGGGAGTAGGGAGGGTGATATATCTGCTTTGCCACATTTCTGTGGGTGAGATTTCAGGAGGTAGTTGAGCTAATCTAACAGTTTGTTGTGATTCAAAGGAGGGGTTTTCCTTCCTCCTGTACGCGCCGTGAGATCCTGCTCTTTTTCTTGTGTCATCTCTGTTGCTCATCTGACTCCGCAGTGCGGTTCAGCAAACATGCAGAAGACTGTACCGTTGCTGGCACAACGCAGCAGGAGCGTACAGCTGACCCCTTTGGCCGTCTTGTGGAGACTCGCCTGTTATGACCTTGAGCAAACTGGTTTTTGCTCCTCTTAAGTAAAATGGAACTAAGACTACTGCTCTCCCTGCAGGCTGTTATGAGCTGGAAATATGTTCTGAGATGCTCTGAGGAAGAAGGGGCAGTATATATAGATGCCTAAGACACATTCTGATTCACATACCTTCTAGATGATGTAACTTAAATGTCTAGTCTCTAGGCAGCCTCAAGAATGTTAATGTTAAATTCCCAAGCTTGCTAATTTATTTTATCCACTTTAGATTGCTACTTTGTACCCTTCTTTTTGTGTGTGTGTAATTGTACTAATGTGTCCTGGACAACGATACCAGTCCTGGTATGTTTGAGCCTTGTGTTGTTCCTGCTTATTTCTGAGTTTTAGGGTCACTCAGGTNTTTTTTTTTTTTTTTTTTTTTTTTTTCTTTCTTTTGGATGTGTTTGTTAGCAGATCCACTTGGGCAGTTGCATTCTATGAAGGAAGTAACTCTGCATTGCATTCTTAATACAGTTTTCCAAGATTTTGCTGTATGACTTGCCCTACTGGAGCAGGGGGGCTGGACCAGATGACCTCCAGAGGTGCCTTCCAACCTCAGCCCTTCTGTTACTCTACCCTAATCAAAGAAGTCTTAATGAGTGTGGCTACTTTCTGTCATCATGGGTATTTCAAGCTGTTGTTGCACACGTACGACTCTATGTCTAGTAACTGAGGCTAGAAGATAGATATCCTAATGAAGAAAATACCAACATCAATTTGAAACCAGAGCAGTGTCTTTTAAAAGTCACGTTAAAACCTCCAAAAGTGCTTACTTACTAATAGATACATTCATCTCTATAGGCCTGTGAAGCAGGGAGTATATAATGTGTCCTTTGTATGCGGCGTTAAGATGGACCTCTGCATTTGATTTCTGGCAAAAGTGAGTGGCTGTGGTTCCCAGCCATTTCAAGATCAGGTAGTTTATGATTAGGGATTATAGAAAATGTACTGTCCCAGAATTTTTAAGGATAGCTCACATGGGGAAAAAAAAATAGACCAGAACATGTACCTGTATTGGACATCGATGTCTAAAATAGAGACCTGTAGTGTTAGGAGAAAGATATTAGTAAAACAGGAGGAGAGGGACCATTTTTGCTTTTTGAGAGGGAGGAAAATTCCATGAAAAAGCAGAGACTAAAATCCTGAAAATAATCTGGTAGGATGGATGAAGAATATAGGCGATCTGGAACTAGATATGATAAGGAACTAAAATAGAAAAAAGCCTTGAGTTTTACCAGCACCATCTCACTGTCATTCAAGGAAATACAGCTGTCTATATTAGTGTGGGTTTTTTGTTTTGTTTTTTTTTTTTTTTTTAAACTAAATCTTAGGCATGCTAGATTCACTGAAAACTTGGGAAGTAGCTGTGATAACGGAAGCGCCACCTTTTCTGTGTTCTGGACACACTTGGACAGCTTTGCTTTGTCTGTTGCTAGCTTTATCAAAGGGGTCTTTCGTTGCGTTGGTTGGTCAGGGACAGCTACACTACAGGGTGGCACTTTGTCACCTCCCTGGGCAGCACACCTGTGTGAAAGGAGCTCTGGGCCACAGAGGTGACATACCTGTGGCCATCACAGGCAGTCACACCAGCAGAACTGCTCCCTCGCCAGTTGGCTTTGCTTGGGCGGGGATGAGGTTACTGTGGTGCTGTTGATGGCTTTGCTGGTGTGGTTTCCTTAACGTGTCGGTAAAAGAATCCAGGAGTAGACCCAGCTTTGGTTTCCGTATAGGACTGAAGTTAAACCGCAGGCACAGAAGAGAGCCGTATTGCTGCTTCCTCCACTTGTGGGTTCATTTCAGTGTTGCTTTCAAAGTTCAAATTCCTTAGTAGAGTGACTGTCAACTATCTCAGCTTTTTTTTTTTCCTTTTCTGAGAGATCCTTTTAGCATCAGTAGTGATCTGAAGTACCTGCAACCAGAGTCAGGGCTGAAGACTCTGAAAGGAAGAAGACTGTGGTGTGATGACTCTTGGCCGGCAATGTACAGTGCAAATGTGTGTCAGCACTCTGCAAACTCAGCGGTATTTCAACTGGTCCCCCTTCCTATTGTTGCACAGGTAAATTCTCTGAGGAAAGGTGTCCATGCTTACTGCGAATTTGCTTTTCAGTGGATGAGGGAAATGGTGGAAGAAGCCTTTAATTCTGGACACTCATATCGTGTCCTACAATATTTTCCTTGAGTTATATGCATCTACTAATCAAATACTGGCGGGTTTCACTAGTGCCTGCTTTGGCTTGGTATCAAATGGTTTAATTTAGCATTTGGAGGGAATTTATTTTCCTTTTCTGAAAGGATCATCAGTCTGTTGAAGCCTTTGAAAATTTTTTTACATGCGAAGTGGTACTGCTGTCAGACTAGATACAGTAGATGCAGCAGGCAGCGTTTTAGGTATACAAAAACCTCCTCTTTTTAAAAAAGTGACTGAAGACAGTCATGCAGTGTGTTTATATGTAGCCTGGTGGTAGAATCACCTCATTTTGAGGTACAGCAAAGTTTCTTCAAATCTGGAGCTGCCTAATGTTTTTTTTTCCTTTGTTCTTGTTTTGATTTGCTGGTTTGTTATGTGTAGCTTTGTAGACAAAAGAAACAAATATGGAAATTAACGTGTTTGTTGGACCACATACTATTTTAATTATGTCCAGAAGAGACCTGTGGTGTTAGATCACTTTGAAGTCACATTTTTTTGGATATTGTCTAGAGTACTGTTTTCAGAGCTGCTTTAGCTTACCAGTGTACTCCATTGACATTCTCAAGACATCACTCATTTTGGTCAGGTCTAATTTTGGAAAAGATAGTCTGTGATTTGTTTCTTTTCATTTGTGTGTTGTTTTTGTGGTGTTTTTTTTTTTTTAATATTGAGGCTGATAACAGTTTGGTTGGTGTTCATTGGACTGAAAAGGAACAAAAGTGGCTGCTTTGCAAGGTCCGAGTTGCAAATATACCTCTTAAATCTGAAAACAAGAAGACTGTGCAGGCACATCACTGGGTAGGTTTATGTAGGATTTTTTTATACATCGGATTTCTCATCTGCAGTATTTGGGGAGTTGAAAGTGAAACTGAGTAACTTTATCCCCCTTGCTGTTGGTTTAGCCTGATGTTTCCTTCTAGTAAAGCATTTTACGATATTAAATCCCTTTACCTGGGATAACTTCCCTTGAAGTTTTAAGGTGATTGAAATAAATAGTAATTTATTTGTTTCTCTGTATGAGCCGTAGTCTAAAAACCACAATAAACAAGCGGATGGTGGTTCGTCTGTCTCAGCTGCAGTAGTTCATTTGCGAAGCTTGTGGATTTTAGTGATATTTAGTAAGCCTAGGAAGGTTAAGTCATTAGTATTCAACCTTAGTAGTGATATATGAGGGAAACGTAGCCCTTGGCTACTCACCCATCGTGTGACTGGAGAACTTGCCCATCATTTGAGGGAAGTCTGAGTAGGAATGGTATGACTTAAAGAAAACTTGAGTTTTGGTTAAGCCAGTTCTGTCCTCGCTTATGATTGTAGACAAATCTTGTGTGTGCTATCTGATGAGGAAGCACTGACCATCTTAAAAGAATGTCCTGTACCAAAAGTTAGTAATAATTCGACTGCCATGAGGTCATGTTCCTGCCTGCTAAATGAAATTTGGTCTTTTTGTCCTATGGAGGAGAGTATAAAAATTGTATGCACAGCTGCAGGAGATGGCCAAGTGAGTTTTAAAGCGTAATGAATCCAATATGCCGGGTCGCGTTTCTGAATCAGCTGGTAGGATTACATTGCCATGCAGACTTGAAATGAACTGTCATTGGGCTCAGAATTTTCACGTGATGAAGACATCACTCCTGGTGCTGTAGGAGAAACTGTGTTTTTCCCTTTGCTGCAGCACATAGAAGAGAGGATCCCTAATCAGAAGTACGTGTTGTAGCCCTTTGAAAATCCTGCCCAAAAATATTACAAATTTGGTGTGTGGCCAATCAGTTTGGTACTGTTATATGAAGTTAGTAGCCTGTCCTGTAGTAATAGATTTTTTGCAAAGTAGGTATTCCTTCTGGTTATTGCTTTCTTTAACACTAAAATTATTTGTTACGTCTAGATTGATTTCTTTGGCTTCTTCCCCTGCTTAACTTTCTAGACCATGGTGATTTCTTAATAGTACATGCAGTTAACAGGAGCAGAAAAATCTTACGTAAATAGAAATTGCCAAGACTAACCCATACAGGCTGCCTGTTGGGCCTGCTGTTGGAAATGGGGGAACTTACAACTCTTCTACTGGCTGTACTGGAAACTGCACGGTGCCTGAATAGTCCAGAGATCCAGTCTGTTAAAATGTTGGGGTCGATTAATGTACATATCAATGTGCTATCTGTCCTCATTTTCACTTTGATAGATCAGTTGTCTTCAGTTTTGTGGGTCACGAAACAGCGTGTGGAGTTGCAGCGGTGTGGAGGAAGCAGGTCCAGGCTGATGTAGAGCACAGGCTGAAGGAAAAAGGTTTTGCCCGTGACGGTGTTAGAAGTGCAGCTTGTGTAATGTAAGTGGGTGCTTTCTGCACTGCCTTTGCTCCTGCCCATTTGGAGTGAATGGTTGTGTTGTTTTACAAGCAGCTTGCTGATGTTCGTCTGGAAATCAGGACTGTATCTAGGACAGTTGAGAAGCTGAAGACACATTTTATTTCCGTACTCCTAATCTGCTGCGCTTTCTGGAGGGGACGGGGCTGACACAACCTAAGCATACAACTATGCAGTAAAATAAGACTTGGTTACTGTGAGTTGGGTCAGAATTTTGGTTAGCATGATTTTCGTCTTCTTTCATTTTCTTTATACTAGTAGAGCTGAAACGGCAGTTTCTGACCTAGTTTTCATCTAGTTTTAGGCTTTTGATTTTCTGCTGACTTAGCGTGTGCAGGGTGTTCACTTCTGCCAGCTGGAAAGTGATGAGTTTTCTTGCCTCATGTTTTGACCCTTTCATAATTGATTCTAAAGGAGGGCGTTTGTCACTTTCTCTGTGTTTAACATGGGAGGATGGAGAGAGGTGGGGTGAAAGCCGCCACTATGACAAAGGCAAGAAAAAAAATGTACATGGATATATTTCATTTTCCTTTGCTCACTCCTGCCTCAGTGCAAACTCTGTCTGTGACATCCACTGGTTCCTAGGAGCTGCTGGCTGAAGTGCTTGTAATGCTGTTTCCTCAGGACTTTTTTTTAAACCTCATGACCATATTTCATTCTAGAACACCTCTCTAAATAGTGACCTTCCTTCCAGTCAGAGNGTTTGTTTTTTTTTTTTTTTTTTTTTTTAACCTTTTTATCGAGGTGAGTATTGTTGCTGAAGACAAGTAGTAAGCAGTCTTCCTCTCACCACCCCTCGTTATTCCACAGCCCTCCCAGCCACCTTCTTCTTGCCCCTGAAGCAAAAACACACTTTGCGGCACAATCTACGTATGCTGATCCCTGCCAGCAAAGCTGGAGGAGAGGAGAGGTAATTCATTGGATTTAGAAATAAAAGGCAGTGGAATGATAGAGGGTAATTTACTTCTGTGATACCGAAACATAAAATTGAAGGGAGAAAACAGCCCTGCTGGGAGAGGAGTTAGGCTGAACAAGATGAGCCTGGGAGAGCACAGTGGGTCTTTTGATCTGCTGAAGAATTCGGTGGTATCTTATAAATGACAAGAGCTACAGGGGTGAGGTTCAGAAAGAAGCCTAAATAGCAAGGATAAATTTCATAAATTCACTGGGGATGAGAAGTAGGGGCTTTTGTTCATTTTTTTTTTCTTTGGTTTTTTTTTTGGTAAGTCGTAACTGAAGAAAGGGGTAATTCTATAGAAGATGGTAGAAGGCTACGGTCTTGGCATTTTCTCTGGAAGGACTTGGCAGAATGGGAAGAGAAAGGGAAAAACAAATTTGTCTATACCTCATCTGTGGTCAGATATTTTTCATATGAGAAACAGCTGCAAATCTTTAAGATTATTATGGCTCCACTGTTGACAACTGCTGCTGTTTTTCCCCCAATATAGACAGGCAAATGACTCAACTGATGGTTCTTCATCCGCATCATTGCTGAATTGTTCAGGTTAGTTCAAACAGGTGCTTATGGCCTTTGAAGTTAATATTTCTGACTTGTGAGCTCTCTTCATCTGCTTCAGTGCAACATCAGTTTCTTCAGCGCTTCAGGGTAGTAACAAGTAGCTGGGCAACAGTAATCTTTAAAACCGATAAGCAGTCGTTTCGGCAGTATCTGGCACCTGACCAAAGATTTTTGGACAGCAGTCAAGTGAAGGGACCATCTTTTCCCGTGTGTTGGCAGTCCTTAGAGACACTGGCCAAAATAATCAGCGATCGGGTAAATGAGTAGCGTAGCAGAAAACTGGGTGATTGCAGGACGGAATAGGTACATCTATGACATCTGGGAAGTCAAATCTAGAACCAGACTGGTGGGAAAAAAGCTACTGCAAAAGCGCATTCTAATAGCTAACATGATAATGAGTTGTTTCTCACGCTTCCTCATCTTTCACCTCTTTCATTGTATTTTAATAGTGCTTCAGGGCATAATTCCACTATTTAGAAGTGAGCAGCAAATAGGAAACCTCGGTGTTCTTTTGCAGCCTCCTATTAAATTGATGCATAGCTTTCTGGGGTGTCGGGGTGTGTGTGGAGTATCTCATAGGTAAGATTAATAATAATTAAGTTGAGTGAGCAACAAATGGAAAAAATACAGCATAGCTTGTCAATTTTGTATCTGTGTTGATCTTCCTGCTTAAGAAATATCTACAAAGGGTAAAGACCGTAATTGTTTAGGGTATTGTAGAAAAATATTTCAATAATAGCTGTTTAACTTCAGTGAGTTTGTTTAGATTTGGCTAAATGTAGCCCATTGGAAACATCATATGTGCCATTTACTCTTATTGCATGAAATCAGAGACAGAACTCTTCAGTGCATCTGTTTTATCATTTTCATTCTATGTATTTGAATAATAATAAAATGGTATATCTTATCACAAGTTGTACCTTAAAAAAAAAAAAGTAAAAAGCACTATTCTCTTGTTTTCAAATGTTTTTGTTCATTCTTGAATTGGGAGTCTCTTAGGTCTGGGAATATGCCCACTGCTTATTATAAAATGTTAGATATTGATGGCTCAAAATGTAGTCATTTTAAAGGATTTTTTTTACTTACTGTCTTATCGTGATTTCTGTTATGTCAGTAGCAACTTGCTGCTTTAAATATTTTTGTTGTCATTTTCCCCTTTTTTGAAAAATACAGTTAAGCTAAAGGAATTTGAGTTAAGGGAAATGTTGAAACTTCTCTATGTGTAAACCATGAAATTCTTAATGCACTTAAAGGCAATGAAGTTGTGACTAAATGAAGTTTTCTGCAAACCTTAGGACTGAGTCTTGGGATATTTACAAAATACACTTTTTAAAATACAGCTCTTCGGAAGTATATGTTTAATAAATCCTACACTGAAAGGTGGTAAGTCCTGAAGTACTGTGCAAATGGTAGAATGACTAAGATATTCCACCCTTTATTTCTTTGCAAATATATGCTAACTGTTTTTCAGGATTTAAATGTGGAGAGACTGAACAACACAACTTTGGGAAGCGGGTAAATGTGCAGTTCGCGGGCCTTAGCTCAGGTGGTTACATACCACGTAGGATTACTTTATTTCACCTCTCCAGAAGTGATGAGCCCTTGTGGGTAGATCTGTGACAACAACCCTCTCTGATAGGTAAGGCATATAAAACATGCATGCTGCAGACCTTGAAGGAAGGTGGAACAAAAGTTATGAATGTGAACAAAAGCTATGAATCGTCTTGTTACTGATGTTGGCATCTGTCAGTAGTAACTCTGCGTGGAAAGTACTCTCATGCAAGGAAGGTGCCGAGTTTTAAGGAAGACTCACAGGCAGAGTGAAAATGGGGAGAGATTTTTTTTTTTTCTGTCTTGTTGCTTTTCAGAGAGGATTCCCTAGGTAGTGAAGTACTTAATTTGTAGAAGACTAGTAATGAAGTAAACTGTTGTATATGTCTGTGTTCCCAGCTCTCTACATAACCTAGCATTTGTATTTTATAAACCTGATCTTGTTTTGGAGTCCCTTGTTTATAAAAATGCTGATCGTACAAATTCTTAAATCAAGGGACTTTCCGCCCCTTCCCTTCGTGCTCTGGGTATGAGGCAATTGTATGAAATGTGCTGTGTCTCTGATGAACAACAGTTGGACTGGTGGGAGGGCAGGACCCGTTTCAAAATGTATTCGACATGAGCTGGGGTGGGAGTCCAGCTTTGTAAGCAGCTAACGTGATCATAGAATCATAGAATTGTTGAGGTTGGAAGGGACCTTGA